>JAKOGI010003733.1:0-43596 GCA_029747015.1 Carnegiea gigantea
TGACCCTGAAAACCACTTCAGAGGCCCTTTTTTACAGCAACACAAGGACGAAACCCCACGCTGGCAAGGGGCGATGAAGGTGGTCGAGCTACCATCTGTAACGCACGCCTAGCTCGCCGCTTCCGACCTGTAAGTTACGAACTTGCGACATCTTTAGAGCTAGCGTGCATTAAGCGCGACTCAGCGGCCGCGTACACTTAACGAAACATTTGTTTCGCAAGAATCTAGTGGCTGCGATCATACCAGCACTAATGCAGCGGATCCCATCAGAACTCCGCAGTTAAGCGTGCTTGGGCAAGGGTAGTAGTAGGATGGGTGACCTCCTCGGAAGCGCTCGTGTTGCACCCCTTTTTCATTTTTTTCCTTTTTTAAAAACACTGATCCTGCTCGTTTCATCTGCTGTGGGCGTCGGATGAGACCTGGCCAGGACGAGGAAAAAGCATCCAAATCAGGCCTTTCGTCCATGTTCAGTCGAAATGACCAAAATTCGCCTACGGACGACTCGTGGCCCTAAAAACCACTTCAGAGGCCCTTTTTTACAGCAACACAGGCACGAAACCCTACGCTGGCAAGGGGCGATGTAGGTGGTCCAGCTACCATCCGTAACGCACGCATACCTCGCCGCTTCCGAGCTGTCAGTTTCGAACTTACGACCTCTTTAGATTTGGGGCGCTACATGCGCGACTCGCCAGCCGCGTGGACTCAATAAAACATTTGTTCCGCAAGAATCCAATGGGTGCGATCATACCAGCACTAATGCACCGGATCCCATCAGAACTCCGCAGTTAAGCGTGCTTGGGCGAGCGTAGTATTAGGATGGGTGACCTCCTAGGAAGTCCTCGTGTTGCACCCCTTTTTTATTGTTTTTTCCTTCCTTAAAAAGCACCGATCTTTCTCGTTTCATTTGCTGTGGCCGTCGGATGAGAACTGATCAGGACGAGGAAAAAGCATCCAAATCAGGCCTTCCGCCCATGTGCGCTCGAAATTACCAAAATTCCCCTACGGACGCCTCCTGGCCCTGAGAACCACATCAAGGCCCTTTTTTACTGCAACACACGAAGGAAACCCCATCCATGTACGGGGCGGAGAATGTGGTCAAGCTACCGTCCGCAACGCACGCTTAGCTCGCCTCTTCTGAGTTGCCAGTTACGAACGTGCGACCTCTTTGGAGCTGGCGTGCTGTATGCGCGACTCTGCGGCCGCGTTCCCTCAATGAAACATTTGTTCCACAAGAATCCAATGGGTGCGATCATTCCGGCACTAATGCACCGGATCCCATCAGAACTCCGCAGTTAAGCGCGCTTGGGCGAGAGTAGTAATAGGATGGGCGACCTCCTGGGAAGTCCTCGTGTTGCACCCCTTTTTTGTTGTTTTTTTCTTCCTTGAAAAGCACCGATCTTTCTCGTTTCATTTGCTGTGGCTGTCGGAGGAGAACTGACCACAACGAGAAAAAAGAATCCAAATCAGGCCTTCCGCCCATGTTCGCTTGAAATCACCAAAATTCCCCTACGGACGCCTCCTGGCCCTGAAAACCACATTAGAGGCACTTTTTTAATGCAACACACGGATAAAACCTCATGCTTGCACGGGGCGATGAAGGTGGCCGAGCTACCGTCCGTAACGCACGCTTGGCTCGCCTCTTCCGAGCTGTCAGTTACGAACTTGCGTCCTCTTTGGAGCTGGCGTGCTGTATGCGCGACTCTGCAGCCGCGTACCTTCAATGAAACATTTGTTCCGCAAGAATCCAATGTGTGCGATCACACCGGCACTAATGCACCGGATCCCATCAGAACTCCGCAGTTAAGCGTGCTTGGGCGAGAGTAGTACTGGGATGGGTGACCTCCTCGGAAGTCTTCCTGTTGCACCCCTTTTTCGTTGCTTTTTACTTTCTTATAAGCTCGGATCCCTCTCGTTTCATTTGCAGTGGCCGTCTGATGAGAACTGACCAGGACGAGGAAAAAGCATCCAAGTCCGACCTTCCGCCATTGTTCCCTCGAAATTTCCGAAATTCCCCTGCGGACGCCTCCTGGCCCTGAAAACCACATCAGAGGCCCTTTTTTACTGCAACATACGGATGAAACCTCATGCTTGCACGGGGCGATGAAGGTGGTCGAGCTACCGTCCGTAACGCACGCTTAGCTCGCCTCTTCCGAGCTGTCAGTTACGAACTTGCGACCTCTTTGGTGCTGACATGCTGTATGCGCGACTCTGCGGCCGCGTACCCTCAATGGAACATTTGCTCTGCAAGAATCCAATGGGTGCGATCATGCCAGCACTAATGCAGCGGATCCCATCAGAACTCCGCAGTTAAGCGTGCTTGGGCAAGAGTTGTACCAGGATGGGTGACCTCCTGGGAAGTCCTCGTGTTGCACCCCTTTTTCGTTGTTTTTTACTTTCCTAAAAGCACCGATCCTTCTCGTTCCATTTGCTATGGTCATCGGATGAGAACTGACCAGGACGAGGAAAAAGCATCCAAGTTCGACCTTCCGCCCTGGTTCACTCAAAATTTCCGAAATTCCCCAACGGACGCCTCCTGGCCCTGAAAACCACCTGAGAGGCCCCATTTTACTGCAACACACGGACGAAAGCCCAGGCTTGCACGGGGCGATGCAGGGGGTCGAGCTACCGTCCGTAACGCACGCTTAGCTCGCCTCTTCCGAGCTGTCAGTTACGAACTTGCGAACTCTTTGGAGCTGGAGTGCAGTATGCGCGGCTCTGCGGCCGCACACCCTCAATGAAACATTTGTTCTACAAGAATCCGATGGGTGCGAACATACGAGCACTAATGCGCCGGATCACATCAGAACTCCGCAGTTAAGCGTGCTTGGGCGAGAGTAGTACTAGCATGGGTGACCTCCTGGGAAGTCCTCGTGTTGCACCCCCTTTTCGTTGTTTTTTTTCTTCCTTAAAAGCGCCGATCTTTCTCGTTTCATCTGCTGCGGCCGTCGGATGAGAACTGACCAGGACGAGGAAAAAGCATCCAAGTCAGGCCTTCTGCCCATGTTCACTTGAAATTACCGAAATTCCACTACGGACGCGTCCAGGCCCTGAAAACCACATCAGAGGTCGTTTTTTAATACAACACACGGACGAAACCCCATGCATGCACGGGGCGATGAGGGTGGTCGAGCTACCGTCCATAACGCACTCTTAGCTCGCCGCTTCCGAGCTGTCAGTTACGAACTTGCGAACTCTTTAGATTTGGCGCGATCTATGAGCGACTCGGCAGCCGCGTACACTCTATAAAAGACTTGTTCCGCCATATTCCGGTGGGTGCGATCATACCAGTACTGATGCACCGGATCCCATCAGAACTCCGCAGTTAAGCGTGCTTGGGCGAGAGTAGTACTAGGATGGGTGACCTCCTGGGATGTCCTCGTGTTGCACCCCTTTTTTACTGTTTTTTTCTTCCTTAAAAAGCACCGATCGTTCTCGTTTCATTTGCTGTGGCCGTCGGAGGAGAACTGACCAGGACGAGGAAAAAGAATCCAAATCAGGCATTCCGCCCATGTTCGCTCGAAATTACCAAAATTCCCCTACGGACGCCTCCTGGCCCTGAAAACCACATCAGAGGCCCTTTTTTACTGCAACACACGGATGAAACCCCATGCTTGCACGGGGCGATGAAGGTGGTCGAGCTACCGTCCGTAACGCACGCTTCGCTCGCCTCTTCCGAGCTGTCAGTTACGAACTTGCGACCTCTTTGGAGCTGGCGTGCTGTATGCGCGACTCTGCGGCCGCGTACCCTCAATGAAACATTTGTTCCGCAAGAATCCAGTGGGTGCGATCATGCCAGCACTAATGCAGCGGATCCCATCAGAACTCCGCAGTTAAGCGTGCTTGGGCGAGAGTAGTACTAGGATGGGTGGCGTCCTGGGAAGTCCTCGTGTTGCACCCCTTTTTTGTTGTTTTTTTCTTCCTTAAAAAGCACCGATCTTTCTCGTTTCATTTGCTGTGGCCGTCGGAGGAGAACTGACCAGCACGAGGAAAAAGAATCCAAATCAGGCCTTCCGCCCATGTTGGCTCGAAATTACCAAAATTCCCCTACGGACGCCTCCTGGCCCTGAAAACCTCATGAGAGGCCCTTTTTTACCGCAACACACGGATTAAACCTCATGCTTGCACGGGGCGATGAAGGTGGTCGAGCTACCGTACGTAACACACGCTTAGCTCGCCTCTTCCGAGCTGTCAGTTACGAACTTGCGACCTCTTTGGAGCTGGCGTGCCGTATGCGCGACTCTGCGGCCGCGTACCCTCAATGAAACATTTGTTCCGCAAGAATCCAATGGGTGCAATCATACCAGCACTAATGCACCGGATCCCATCAGAACTCCGCAGTTAAGCGTGCTTGGGCGAGAGTAGTACCAGGATGGGTGACCTCCTCTGAAGTCCTCGTGCTGCACCCCTTTTTCGTTGCTTTTTTACTTTCTTAAAAGCACGGATCCTTCTCGTTTCATTTGCTGTGGCCGTCTGATGAGAACTGACCAGGACGGGGAAAAAGCATCCAAGTCCGACCTTCCACCATTGTTCACTCGAAATTTCCGAAATTCCCCAGCGGACACCTCCTGGCCCTGAAGACCACATTAGAGGTCCCATTTTACTGCAACACACGGACGAAAGCCCATGCTTGCACGGGGCGATGAAGGGGTCGAGCGACCGTCCGTAACGCACTCTTAGCTCGCCGCTTCCGAGCAGTCAGTTGCGAACTTGCGACCTCTTTGGAGCAGGCGTGCTGCATGCGGGACTTTGCGGCCGCGTTCCCTCAATGAAACTTTTGTTCCGCAAGAATCCAATGGGTGCGATCATACCAGCACTAATGCACCGGATCCCATCAGAACTCCGCAGTTAAGCGTGCTTGGGCCAGAGTAGTACTAGGATGGGTGACCTCCTGGGAAGTCCTCGTATTGCACCCCTTTTTCGTTGTTTTTTACTTTCTTAAAAGCACCGATCGTTCTCGTTTCATTTGCCGTGGTCATCGGATGAGAAATGACCAGGACGAGGAAAAAGCATCCAAGTCCGACCTTCCGCCCTTGTTCCCTCGAAATTTCCGAAATTACCCAACGTACGCCTCCTGGCCCTGAAAACCACTTGAGAGGCCCCATTTTACTGTAACGCAGGGACGAAAGCCCGTGCTTGCACTGGGCGATGCAGGGGGTCGAGCTACCGTCCATAACGCACGCTTGGCTCGCCTCTTCCGAGCTGTCAGTTACGAACTTGCGACCTCTTTGGAGCTGGCGTGCTGTATGCGCGACTCTGCGGCCGCGTACCCTCAATGAAACATTTGCTCCTAATGGGTGCGATCATACCAGCACTAATGCAGCGGATCCCATCAGAACTCCGCAGGTAAGCGTGCTTGGGCAAGAGTAGTACCAGGATGGGTGACCTCCTGGGAAGTCCTCGTGTTGCACCCATTTTTCGTTGTTTTTTACTTTGTTAAAAGCATCATCATTCTCGTTTCATTTGCTGTGGTCATCGGATGGGAACTGACCAGGACGAGGAAAAAGCATCCAAGTCCGACCTTCCGCCCTTGTTTGCTCGAAATTTCCGAAATTCCCCAACGGACGCCTCCTGACCCTGAAAACCACTTGAGAGGCCCCATTTTACTGCAACACACGGACGAAAGCCCATGCTTGCACGGGGGCGATGCAGGGGGTCGAGCTACCGTCCATAACGCACGCTTAGCTCGCCTCTTCCGAACTGTCAGTTACGAACTAGCGACCTCTTTGGAGCTGTTGTGCTGTATGCACGACTCTGCGGCCGCGTACCCTCAATAAAACTATTGTTCTGCAAGAATCCAATGGGTGCGATCATACTAGCACCAATGCACCGGATCCCATCAGAACTCCGCAGTTAGGCGTGCTTAGGCGAGAGTAGTACTAGGATGGGTGACCTTCTGGGAAGTACTCGTGCTGCATCCCTTTTTCGTCGTTTTTTCATTCTAAAATGCACCGATCTTTCTCGTTTCATTTGCTGTTGCCTTCGGATGAGAACTGATCAGGACGAGGAAAAAGAATCCAAATCAGGCCCTCCGCCCATGTTCACTCGAAATGACCGAAATTCCCCTACGGACGCCTCCTGGTCCTGAAAACCACATCAGAGTCACTTTTTCACTGCAACACACGGACGAAACCCCATGCATGCACGGGGCGGTGAATGTGGTCAAGCTACCTTCCGTAACACACGCTTAGCTCGCCTCTTCCGAGCTGCCAGTTACGAACTTGCGACCTCTTTGGAGCTGGCGTGCTGTATGAGCGACTCTGCGGCCGCGTTTCCTCAATGAAATATTTGTTCCGCAAGATTCCAATGGGTGCGATCATACCAGCAGTAATGCACCGGATCCAATCAGAAATTCACAGTTAAGCGTGCTTGGGCGAGAGTAGTACTGGGATGGGTGACCTCCTGGGAAGTCCTCGTGTTGCACCCCTTTTTTGTTGTTTTTTTCTTCCTTAAAAAGCACCTATCTTTCTTGTTTCATTTGTTGAGGCCGTCGGAGGAGAACTGACCAGAACGAGGAAAAAGAATCCAAATCAGGCCTTCCGCCCATGTTCGCTCGAAATTACCAAAATTCCCCTACGGACGCTTCCTGACCCTGAAAACCACATTAGAGGCCCTTTTTTACTGCAACACACGGATGAAACCTCATGCTTGCACGGGGCGATGAAGGTGGTCGAGCTACCGTCCGTAACGCACGCTTAGCCCGCCTCTTCCGAGCTGTCAGTTACGAACTTGCGACCTCTTTGGAGCTGGCGTGCTGTATGCGCGACTCTGCGGCCGCGTACCGTCAATGAAACATTTGTTCCGCAAGAATCCAATGGGTGCGATCATACCAGCACTAATGCGCCGGATCCCATCAGAACTCCGCAGTTAAGCGTGCTTGGGCGAGAGTAGTACTAGGATGGGGGACCTCCTCGGAAGTCCTCGTGCTGCACCCCTTTTTCGTTGTTTTTTACTTTCTTAAAAGCACCGATCCTTCTTGTTTCATTTGCTGTGGTCGTCGGATGAGAACTGACCAGGGCGAGGAAAAAGCAACTAAGTCCGACCTTCCGCCCTTGTTCACTCGAAATTTCCGAAATTCCCCAACGGATGCCTCCTGGCCCTGAAAACCACTTGAGAGGCCCCATTTTACTGCAACACACGGACGAACGCCCATGGTTGCACGGGGCGATGGAGGGGGTCGAGCTACCGTCCGTAACGCACGCTTAGCTCGCCTCTTCCGAGCTGTCAGTTACGAACTTGCGACCTCTTTGGAGATGGCGTGCTGTATGCGCGACTCTGCGGCCGCGTTCCCTCAATGAAACATTTGTTCCGCAACAATCCAACGGGTGCGATCATACCAGCACTAATGCACCGGATCCCATCAGAACTCCGCAGTTAAGCGTGCTTGGACGAGAGTAGTACTAGGATGGGTGACCTCCTGGGAAGTCCTCGTGTTGCACCCCTTTTTCGTTGTTTTTTCTTTCTAAAAAGCACCGATCTTTCTCGTTTCATTTGCTCTTGCCTTCGGATGAGAACTGACCAGGACGAGGAAAAAGAATCCGAATCAGGCCCTCCGCCCATGTTCACTCGAAATGACCGAAATTCCCCTGCGGACGCCTCCTGGTCCTGAAAACCACATTAGAGGCCCTTTTTTACTGCAACACACGGATAAAACCTCATGCTTGCACGGGGCGATGAAGGTGGTCGCGCAACCGTCCGTAACGCACGCTTAGCTCGCTGCTTCCGAGCTGTCAGTTACGAACTTGTGACCTCTTTGGAGCTGGCGTGCTGTATGCGCGACTCTTCGGTCGCGTACCCTCAATAAAGCATTTGTTCCGCAAGAATCCAATGGGTGCGATCAAACCAGCACTAAAGCACCGGATCCCATCAGAACTCCGCAGTTAAGCGTGCTTGGGCGAGAGTAGTACTAGGATGGGTGATCTCCTGGGAAGACCTCGTGGTGCACCCCTTTTTCGTTGCTTTTTACTTTCTTAAAAGCACCGATCCTTCTTGCTTCATTTGTTGTGGCCGTCTGGTGAGAATGACCAGGACGAGGAAAAAGCATCCAAGTCCGACCTTCCGGCAGTGTTCACTCGAAATTTCCGAAATTCCCCAACAGACGCCTCTTGGCCCTGAAAACCACATTAGAGGCCCCATTTTACTGCAACACACGGACGAAAGCCCATGCTTGCACGGGGCGATGAAGGGGTCGAGTGACCGTCCATAACGCTCTCTTAGCTCGCCGCTTCCGAGGTGTCAGTTGCGAACTTGCGACCTCTTTGGAGCTGGCGTGCTGTATGCGCGACTCTGCGGCTGCGTTCCCTCAATGAAACATTTGTTCCGCAAGAATCCAGTGGGTGCGATCATACCAGCACTAATGCACCGAATCCCACCAGAACTCCGCAGTTAAGCGCGCTTGGGCGAGAGTAGTACTAGGATGGGTGACCTCCTGGGAAGTCCTCGTGTTGCACCCCTTTTTTATTGTGTTTTTCTTCCCTAGAAAGCACCGATCTTTCTCGTTTCATTTGCTGTGGCCGTCGGAGGAGAACTGACCAGGACGAGGAAAAAGAATCCAAATCAGGCCTTCCGCCCATGTTCGTTCGAAATTACCAAAATACCCCTACGGACGCCTCCTGGCCCTGAAAACCACATCAGGGGCCCTTTTTTACTGCAACACACGGATGAAACCCCATGCTTGCACGGGGCGATGAAGGTGCCCTGAAAACCACATTAGAGGCCCCATTTTACTGCAACACACGGACGAAAGCCCGTGCTTGCACGGGGCGATGAAGGGGTCGAGTGACCGTCCATAACGCTCTCTTAGCTCGCCGCTTCCGAGGTGTCAGTTGCGAACTTGCGACCTCTTTGGAGCTGGCGTGCTGTATGCGCGACTCTGCGGCCGCGTTCCCTCAATGAAACATTTGTTCCGCAAGAACCCAATGGGTGCGATCATACCAGCACTAATGCACCGGATCCCATCAGAACTCCGCAGTTAAGCGTGCTTGGGCGAGAGTAGTACTAGGATGGGTGACCTCCTGGGAAGTCCTCATGTTGCACCCCTTTTAGTTGTTTTTTTCTTCCTTAAAAAGCACCGATCTTTCCCGTTTCATTTGCTGTGGCCGTCGGATGAGAACTGATCAGGACGAGGAAAAAGCATCCAAATCAGGCCTTCCGCCCATGTTCGCTCGAAATTACCAAAATTCCCCTACGGACGCCTCCTGGCCCTGAAAACCACATCAGAGGCCCTTTTTTACTGCAACACACGGATGAAACCCCATGATTGCACGGGGCGATGAAGGTGGCCGAGCTACCGTCCGTAACGCACGCTTAGCTCGCCTCTTTCGAGCTGTCAGTTACGAACTTGCGACCTCTTTGGAGCTGGCGTGCTGTATGTGCGACTCTGCGGCCGCGTACCCTCAATGAAACATTTGTTCCGCAAGAATCCAATGGGCGCGACCATACCAGCACTAAAGCACCGGATCCCATCAGAACTTCGCAGTTAAGCGTGCTTGGGCGAGAGTAGTGCTAGGATGGGTGAGCTCCTGGGAAGTCCTCGTGTTGCACCCCCTTTTCGTTGTTTTTTCTTTCTTAAAAGCACCGATCTTTCTCGTTTCATCTGCTGCGGCCGTCGGATGAGAACTGACCAGGACGAGGAAAAAGCATCCAAGTCAGGCCTTCCGCCCATGTTCACTTGAAATTTCCGAAATTCCCCTACGGACGCGTCCAGGCCCTGAAAACCACATCAGAGGTCGTTTTTAATACAACACACGGACGAAACCCCATGCATGCACGGGGCGATGAGGGTGGTCGAGCTACCGTCCGTAACGCACTCTTAGATCGCCGCTTCCGAGCTGCCAGTTGCGAACTTGCGATCTCTTTGGAGCTGGCGTGCTGCATGCACAACTCAACGGCCGCTCACCCTCAATGAAACATTTGTTCCGCAAGAATCCAATGGGTGCGATCATGCCAGCACTAATGCACCGGATCCCATCAGAACTCCGCAGTTAAGCGTGCTTGGGCGAGAGTAGTACTAGGATGGGTGACCTCCTGGGAAGTCCCCGGGTTGCACCCCTTTTTTGTTGTTTTTTTCTTTCTTAAAAAGCACCGATCTTTCTCGTTTCATTTGCTGTGGCCGTCGGATGAGAACTGATCAGGACGAGGAAAAAGCATCCAAATCAGGCCTTCCGCCCATGTTTGCTCGAAATTACCAAAATTCCCCTACGGACGCCTCCTGACCCTGAAAACCACATCAGAGGCCCTTTTTTACTGCAACATACGGATGAAACCCCATGCTTGCACGGGGCGATGAAGGCGGTCGAGCTACCGTCCGTAACGCACTCTTAGCTCGCCGCTTTCGAGCTGTCAGTTACGAACTTGCGACCTCTTTGGTGCTGGCGCGCTGTATGCGCGACTCTGCGACCGCGTACCCTCAATGAAACATTTGTTCCGCAGGAATCCAATGGGTGCGATCATACCAGCACTAATGCACCGGATCCCATCAGAACTCCGCAGTTAAGCATGCTTGGGCGAGAGTAGTGCTAGGATGGGTGACCTCCTGGGAAGTCCTCGTGTTGCACCCCTTTTTCGAGGCCTTTTTACTTTCTTAAAGGCACGGATCCTTCTCGTTTCATTTGCAGTGGCCGTCTGATGAGAACTGACCAGGACAAGGAAAAAGCATGCAAGTCCGACCTTCCGCCATTGTTCACTCGAAATTTCCGAAATTCCCCAGCGGACGCCTCCTGGTCCTGAAAACCACATCAGAGGCCCTATTTTACTGCAACCCACGGACGAAAGCCCATGCTTGCACGGGGCGATGAATGTGGTCAAGCTACCATCCGTAACGCACGCTTAGCTCGCCGCTTCCGAGCTGTCAGTTACGAACTTGCGACCTCTTTGGTGCTGGCGTGCTGTATGCGCGACTCTGCGGCCGCGTACCCTCAATGAAACATTTGTTCCGCAAGAATCCAATGGGTGCGATCATACGAGCACTAATGCACCGGATCCCATCAGAACTCCGCAGTTAAGCGTGTTTGGGCGAGAGTAGTACTAGGATGGGTGACCTCCTGGGAAGTCCTCGTGTTGCACCCCTTTTTCGTCGTTTTTTCTTTCTAAAAAGCACCGATGTTTCTCGTCTCATTTGCTGTTGCCTTCGGATGAGAACTGACCAGGACGAGGAAAAACAATCCAAATCAGGCCCTCCGCCCATGTTCACTCAAAATGACCGAAATTCCCCTATCGACGCTTCCTGGTCCTGAAAACCACATCAGAGGCCCTTTTTCACTGCAACACACGGACGAAACCCCATGCATGCACGGGGCGGTGAATGTGGTCAAGCTACCGTCCGTAACGCACGCTTAGCTCGCCTCTTCCGACCTGTCAGTTACGAACTTGCGACCTCTTTGGAGCTGCCGTGCTGTATGAGCGACTCTGCGGCCGCGTTCCCTCAATGAAACATTTGCTCCGCAAGAATCCAATGGGTGCGATCATACCGGTACTAATGCACCGGATCCCATCAGAGCTCCGCAGTTAAGCGTCCTTGGGCGAGAGTAGTACTAGAATGGGTGACCTCCAGGGAAGTCCTCGTGTCGCACCCCTTTTTTGTTGTTTTTTTCTTCCTTAAAAGGCACTGATCTTTCTCGTTTCATTTGCCGTGGCCGTCGGAGGAGAACTGACCAGGACGAGGAAAAAGAATCCAAATCAGGCCTTCCGCTCATGTTCCCTCGAAATTACCCAAATTCCCCTACGGATGCCTCCTGACCCTGAAAACCACATCAGAGGCCCTTTCTTACTGCAACACACGGATGAAACCCCATGCTTGCACGGGGCGATGAAGGTGGTCGAGCTACCGTCCGTAACGCACGCTTAGCTCGCCTCTTCCGAGCTGTCAGTTACGAACTTGCGACCTCTTTGGAGCTGGCGTGCTGTATGCGCGACTCTGCGGCCGCGTACCCTCAATGAAACATTTGTTCCGCAAGAATCCAATGGGTGCGATCATACGAGCACTAATGCACCGGATCCCATCAGAACTCCGCAGCTAAGCGCGCTTGGGCAAGAGTAGTACTGGGATGGGTGGCCTCCTGGGAAGTCCTCGTGTTGCACCCCTTTTTCGTCGTTTTTTCTTTCTAAAAAGCACCGATCTTTCTCGTTTCATTTGCTATTGCCTTCGGATGAGAACTCACCAGGACGAGGAAAAAGAATCCAAATCAGGCCCTCCGCCCATGTTCACTCGAAATGACCGAAATTCCCCTACGGACGCCTCCTGGTCCTGAAAACGACATCAGAGGCCCTTTTTCACTGCAACACACGGACGAAACCCCATGCATGCACGGGGCGGTGAATGTGGTCAAGCTACCATCCGTAACGCACGCTTAGCTCGCCTCTTCCGACCTGTCAGTTACGAACTTGCGACCTCTTTGGAGCTGCCGTGCTGTATGAGCGACTCTGCGGCCGCGTTCCCTCAATGAAACATTTGCTCCGCAAGAATCCAATGGGTGCGATCATACCGGTACTAATGCACCGGATCCCATCAGAGCTCCGCAGTTAAGCGTCCTTGGGCGAGAGTAGTACTAGAATGGGTGACCTTCAGGGAAGTCCTCGTGTCGCACCCTTTTTTTGTTGTTTTTTTCTTCCTTAAAAGGCACTGATCTTTCTCGTTTCATTTGCCGTGGCCGTCGGAGGAGAACTGACCAGGACGAGGAAAAAGAATCCAAATCAGGCCTTCCGCTCATGTTCCCTCGAAATTACCCAAATTCCCCTACGGACGCCTCCTGACCCTGAAAACCACATCAGAGGCCCTTTCTTACTGCAACACACGGATGAAACCCCATGCTTGCACGGGGCGATGAAGATCGTCGAGCTACCGTCCGTAACGCACGCTTAGCTCGCCTCTTCCGAGCTGTCAGTTACGAACTTGCGCCCTCTTTGGAGCTGGCGTGCTGTATGCGCGACTCTGCGGCCGCGTACCCTCAATGAAACATTTGTTCCGCAAGAATCCAATGGGTGCGATCATACTAGCACTAATGCACCGGATCCCATCTGAACTCCGCAGTTAAGCGTGCTTGGACTAGAGTAGTACTAGGATGGGTGGTATCCTGGGAAGTCCTCGTGTTGCATCCCTTTTTCGTCGTTTTTTCTTTCTAAAAAGCACCGATCTTTCTCGTTTCATTTGCTGTTGCCTTCGGATGAGAACTGACCAGGACGAGGAAAAAGAATCCATATCAGGCCCTCCGCCCATGTTCACTCGAAATGACCGAAATTCCCCTGCGGACGCCTCCTGGTCCTGAAAACCACATTAGAGGCCCTTTTTTACAGCAACACACGGATGAAACCTCATGCTTGCACGGGGCGATGAAGTTGGTCGAGCAACCGTCCGTAACGCACGCTTAGCTCGCTGCTTCCGAGCTGTCAGTTACGAACTTGCGACCTCTTTGGAGCTGGCGTGCTGTATGCGCGACTCTTCGGCCGCGTACCCTCAATAAAGCATTTGTTCCGCAAGAATCCAATGGGTGCGATCAAACCAGCACTAAAGCACCGGATCCCATCAGAACTCCGCAGTTAAGCGTGCTTGGGCGAGAGTAGTACTAGGATGGGTGATCTCCTGGGAAGTCCTCGTGTTGCACCCCCTTTTCGTTGTTTTTTTCTTCCTTAAAAGCGCCGATCTTTCTCGTTTCATCTGCTGCGGCCGTCGGATGAGAACTGACCAGGACGAGGAAAAGCATCCAAGTCAGGCCTTCCGCCCATGTTCACTTGAAATTACCGAAATTCCCCTACGGACGCGTCCAGGCCCTGAAAACCACATCAGAGGTCGTTTTTTAATACAACGCACAGACGAAACCCCATGCATGCACGGGGCGATGAAGGGGGTCGAGGTACCGTCCGTAACGCACGCTTAGCTCGCCTCTTCCGAGTTGTCAGTTACGAACTTGCGACCTCTTTGGAGCTGGCGTGCTGTATGCGCGACTCTGCGGCCGCGTTCCCTCAATGAAACATTTGTTCCGCAAGAATCCAATGGGTGTGATCATACCAGCACTAATGCACCGGATCCCATCAGAACTCCGCAGTTAAGCGTGCTTGGGCGAGAGTAGTACTAGGATGGGTGACCTCCTGGGAAGTCCTCGTGTTGCCCCCCTTTTAGTTGTTTTTTCCTTCCTTAAAAAGCACCGATCTTTCCCGTTTCATTTGCTGTGGCCGTCGGATGAGAACTGATCAGGACGAGGAAAAAGCATCCAAATCAGGCCTTCCGCCCATGTTCGCTCGAAATTACCCAAATTCCCCTACGGACGCCTCCTGGCCCTGTTAACCACATCAGAGGCCCTTTTTTTACTGCAACACACGGATGAAACCCCATGCTTGCACGGGGCGATGAAGGTGGTCGAGCTACCGTCCGTAACGCACGCTTAGCTCGCCTCTTCTGAGCTGTCAGTTACGAACTTGCGACCTCTTTGGTGCTGGCGTGCTGTATGCGCGACTCTGCGGCCGTGTACCCTCAATGAAACATTTGTTCCGCAGGAATCCAATGGGTGCGATCATACCAGCACTAATGCACCGGATCCCATCAGAACTCCGCAGTTAAGCATGCTTGGGCGAGAGTAGTGCTAGGATGGGTGACCTCCTGGGAAGTCCTCGTGTTGCACCCCTTTTTCGTGGCCTTTTTACTTTCTTAAAGGCACGGATCCTTCTCGTTTCATTTGCTGTGGCCGTCTGATGAGAACTGACCAGGACAAGGAAAAAGCATGCAAGTCCGACCTTCCGCCATTGTTCACTCGAAATTTCCGAAATTCCCCAGCGGACGCCTCCTGGTCCTGAAAACCACATCAGAGGCCCCATTTTACTGCAACCCACGGACGAAAGCCCATGCTTGCACGGGGCGATGAATGTGGTCAAGCTACCGTCCGTAACGCACGCTTAGCTCGCCTCTTCCGAGCGGTCAGTTACGAACTTGCGACCTCTTCGGAGCTGGCGTGCTGTATGCGCGACTCCGCGGCCGCGTTCTCTCAATGAAACATTTGTTCCGCAAGAATCCAATGGGTGCGATCATGCCAGCACTAATGCACCTGATCCCATCAGAACTCCGCAGTTAAGCTTGCTTGGCCGAGAGTAGTACTAGGATGGGTGACCTCCATGGAAGTCCTCGTGTTGCACCCCTTTTTTGTTGTTTTTTTCTTCCTTAAAAAGTACCGATCTTTCTCGTTTCATTTGCTGTGGCCTCAGAGGCGAACTGACCAGAACGAGGAAAAAGAATCCAAATCAGGCATTCCGCCCATGTTCGCTCGAAATTACCAAAATTCCCCTACGGACGCCTCCTGGCCCTGAAAACCACATTAGAGGCCCTTTTTTACCGCAACACACGGATGAAACCTCATGCTTGCACGGGGCGATGAAGGTGGTGGAGCTACCGTCCGTAACGCACGCTTAGCTGGCTTCTTCCGAGCTGTCAGTTATGAACTTGCGACCTCTTTGGAGCTGGCGTGCTGTATGCGCGACTCTGCAGCCGCGTACCCTCAATGAAACATTTGTTCCGCAAGAATCCAATGGGTGCGATCATACCAGCACTAATGCACCGGATCCCATCAGAACTTCGCAGTTAAGCGTGCTTGGGCGAGAGTAGTACTAGGATGGGTGACCTCCTGGGAACTCCTCGTGTTGCAACCCTTGTTCGTTTTTTTTTCTTTTTTAAAAGCACCGATCCTTCTTGTTTCATTTGCGGTGGGCGTTGGATGAGACCTGACCAGGATGAGGAAAAAGCCATCCAAATCAGGCCTTTCGGCCATGTTCAGTCGAAATGACCAAAATTCCCCTACTGACGACTATTGGCCCTGAAAACCACTTCAGAGGCCCTTTTTTACAGCAACAAAAGGACGAAACCCCACGCTGGCAAGGGGCGATGAAGGTGGTCGAGCTACCATCCGTAACGCACGCCTAGCTCGCCGCTTCCGGCCTGTAAGTTACGAACTTCCGACCTCTTTAGAGCCAGCGTGCATTAAGCGCGACTCAGCGGCCGCGTACACTCAACGAAACATTTGTTCCGCAAGAATTCAGTGGCTGATCATACCAGCACTAATGCAGCGGATCCCATCAGAACTCCGCAGTTAAGCGTGCTTGGGCAAGAGTAGTAGTAGAATAGGTGACCTCCTGGGAAGCGCGCGTGTTGCACCCCTTTTTCGTTTTTTTTCCTTTTTTAAAAACATTGATCCTTCTCGTTTCATTTGCTGTGGGCGACGGATGAGACCTGGCCAGGACGAGGAAAAAGCATCCAAATCAGGCCTTTCGTCCATGTTCAGTCGAAATGACCAAAAGCCCCCTACTTACGACTCTTGGCCCTAAAAACCGCTTCAGAGGCCCTTTTTTACAGCAACACAGGGACGAAACCCCACACTGGCAAGGGGCGATGAAGATGGTCGAGTAACCATCTGTAACGCACGCATAGCTCGCCGCTTCCGAGCTGTCAGTTACGAACTTACGACCTCTTTAGATTTGGGGCGCTGCATGCGTGACTCGGCAGCCGCGTGGACTCAATGAAACATTTGTTCCGCAAGAATCCAATGGGTGCGATCATACCAGCCCTAATGCACCGGATCCCATCAGAACTCCGCAGTTAAGCAAGCTTGGGCGAGAGTAGTACTAGGATGGGTGACCTCCTGGGAAGTCCTCGGGTTGCACCCCTTTTTTGTTTTTTTTTTCTTCCTTAAAAAGCACCGATCTTTCTCGTATCATTTGCTGTGGCCGTCGGATGAGAATTGATCAGGACGAGGAAAAAGCATTCAAATCAGGCCTTCCGCCCATGTTCGCTCGAAATTACCAAAATTCCCCTACGGACACCTCCTGGCCCTGAAAACCACATCAGAGGCCCTTTTTTACTGCAACACACGGAGGAAACCCCATGCTTGCACGGGGCGATGAAGGTGGCCGAGCTACCGTCCGTAACGCACGCTTAGCTCGCCTCTTCCGAGCTGGCAGTTACGAACTTGCGACCTCTTTGGAGTTGGCGTGCTGTATGCGCGACTCCGCAGCCGCGTTCTCTCAATTAAACATTTGTTCCGCAAGAATCCAATGGGTACGATCATGCCAGCACTAATGCGCCGGATCCCATCAGAACTCCACAGTTAAGTATGCTTGGCCGAGAGTAGTACTAGGATGGGTGACCTCCATGGAAGTCCTCGTGTTGCACCCCTTTTTTGTTGTTTTTTTCTTCCTTAAAAAGTACCGATCTTTCTGGTTTCATTTGCTGTGGCCGTCGAAGGAGAACTGACCAGAACGAGGAAAAAGAATGCAAATCAGGCCTTCCGCCCATGTTCGCTCGAAATTACCAAAATTCCCCTACGGACGCCTCCTGGCCCTGAAAACAACATCAGAGGCCCTTTTTTACTGCAACACACGGATGAAACCTCATGCTTGCTCGGGGCGATGAAGGTGGTCGAGCTACCGTCCGTAACGCACGCTTAGCTCGCCTCTTCCGAGCTGTCAGTTACGAACTTGCGACCTCTTTGGAGCAGGCGTGCTGTATGCGCGACTCTGCGGCCGCGTACCCTCAATGAATCATTTGCTCCGCAAGAATCCAATGGGTGCGATCATACCATCACTAATGCAGCGGATCCCATCAGAACTCCGCAGTTATGCGTGCTTGGGCAAGAGAAGCACTGGGATGGGTGACCTCCTCGGAAGTCCTCGTGTTGCACCCCTTTTTCGTTGTTTTTTACTTTCTTAAAAGCACCAATCCTTCTCATTTCATTTGCAGTGGTCATCGGATGACAACTGACCCGGACGAGGAAAAAGCATCCAAGTCCGACCTTCCGCCCTTGTTCACTCGAAATTTCCGAAATTCCCCTACGGACGCCTCCTGGCCCTGAAAACAACTTGAGAGGCCCCATTTTACTGCAACACACGGACGAAAGCCCATGCTTGCACGGGGCGATGAAGGGGTCGAGTGACCGTCCGTAACGCACTCTTAGCTCGCCGCTTCCGAGCTGTCAGTTGCGAACTTGCGACCTCTTTGGAGCAGGCGTGCTGTATGCGCGACTCTGCGGCCGCGTACCCTCAATGAAACATTTGCTCCGCAAGAATCCAATGGGTGCGATCATACGAGCACTAATGCACCGGATCCCATCAGAACTCCGCAGTTAAGCGGGCTGGGGCGAGAGTAGTACTAGGATGGATGAGCTCCTGGGAAGTCCTCGTGTTGCACCCCTTTTTCGTCGTTTTTTCTTTCTGAAAAGCACCGATCTTTCTCGTTTCATTTGCTGTTGCCTTCGGATGAGAACTGACCCGGACGAGGAAAAAGAATCCAAATCAGGCCCTCCGTCCATGTTCACTCGAAATGATCGAAATTCCCCTACGGATGCCTCCTGGCTCTGAAAACCACATCAGAGGCCCTTTTTCACGGCAACACACGGACGAAACCCCATGAATGCACGGGGCGGGGAATGTGGTCAAGCTACCGTCCGTAACGCACGCTTAGCTCGCCTCTTCCGAGCTGTCAGTTACGAACTTGCGTCCTCTTTGGAGCTGGCGTGCTGTATGCGCGACTCTGCGGCCGCGTTCCCTCAATGAAACATTTGGTCCGCAAGAATCCAATGGGTGCGATCATACCAGCACTAATGCACCGGATCCCATCAGAACTCCGCAGTTAAGCGTGCTTGGGCGAGAGTAGTACTAGGATGGGTAACCTCCTGGGAAGTCCTCGTATTGCACCCCTTTTTTGTTGTTCTTATCTTCCTTAAAAAGCACTGATCTTTCTCGTTTCATTTGCTGTGGCCGTCGGAGGAGAGCTGACCAGGACGAGGAAAAAGAATCCAAATCAGGCCTTCCGCCCATGTTCGCTCGAAATTACTAAAATCCCCCTGCGGACGCCTCCTGGCCCTGAAAACCACATCAGAGGCCCTTTTTTACTGCAACAAACGGATGAAACCCCATGCTTGCACGGGGCGATGAAGGTGGTCGAGCTACCGTCCGTAACGCACGCTTAGCTCGCCTCTTCTGAGCTGTCAGTGACGAACTTGCGACCTCTTTGGAGCTGGCGTGCTGTATGCGCGACTCTGCGGCCGCGTTCCCTCAATGAAACATTAGTTCCGCAAGAATCCAATGGGTGCGATCGTACCAGCGCTAATGCACCGGATCCCATCAGAACTCCGCAGTTAAGCGTGCTTGGGCGAGAGTAGTACTAGGATGGGTGACCTCCTGGGAAGTCCTCGTGTTGCGCCCCTTTTTCGTTGTTTTTTTTCTTTCTTAGAAGCGCCGATCTTTCTCGTTTCATTTGCTGTGGCCAGCGGATAAGAACTGACCAGGACGTGGAAAAAGCATGCAAATCAGGCCATCCGCCTATGTTCAGTCGAAATTACCGAAATTCCCCTACGGACGCCTCGTGGCCCTGAAAAACACATCAGAGGCCCCTTTTTACTGCAACGCACGGACGAAACCCCATGCATGCACGGGGCGATGAAAGGGGTCGAGCTACCGTCCGCAACGCACGCTTAGCTCGCCTCTTCCGAGTTGTCAGTTACGAACTTGCGACCTCTTTGGAGCCGGCGTGCTTTATGCGCAACTCAGCGGCCGCGTACCCTCAATGAATCATTAGTTCCGCAAGAATTCGATGGGCGCGATCATACCAGCACTAATGCACCGGATCCCATCAGAACTCCGCAGTTAAGCGTGCTTGGGCGAGAGTAGTACTAGGATGGGTGACCTCCTGGGAAGTCCACGTGTTGCACCCTTTTTTCGTTGCCTTTTACTTTCTTAAAAGCACGGATCCTTCTCGTTTCATTTGCTGTGGCCGTCTGATGAGAACTGACCAGGACGAGGAAAAAGCATGCCAGTCCAACCTTCCGCCCTTGTTCACTCGAAATTTCCGAAATTCCCCAACGGACGCCTCCTGGCCCTGAAAACCACATTAGAGGCCCCATTTTACTGCAACACACGGACGAAAGCCCATGCTTGCACGGGGCGATGAAGCGGTCGAGCGACCGTCCGTAACGCGCTCTTAGCTCGCCGCTTCCGAGCTGTCAGTTGCGAACTTGCGACCTCTTTGGAGTAGGCGTGCTGTATGCGCGACTATGTGGCCGCGTACCCTCAATGAAACATTTGCTCCGCAAGAATCCAATGGGTGCGATCATACCAGCACTAATGCAGCGGATCCTATCAGAACTCTGCGGTCAAGCGTGCTTGGGCAAGAGCAGTATTAGGATGGGTGACCTCCTGGGAAGTCCTCGTGTTGCATCCCTTTTTCGTTGTTTTTTACTTTCTTAAAAGCACCGATCCTTCTAGTTTCATTTGCTGTGGTCATCGGATGAGAACTGACCTGGACGAGGAAAAAGCATCCAAGTCCGACCTTCCGCCCTTGTTCACTCGAGATTTCCGAAATTCCCCAACGGGCGCCTCCTGGCCCTGAAAACCACTTGAGAGGCCCCATTTTACTGCAACACACGAACGAAAGCCCATGCTTGCGCGGGGCGATGCAGGGGGTCGAGCTACCATCCGTAACGCACGCTTAGCTCGCCTCTCCCGAGCTGTCAGTTACGAACTTACGACCTCCTAGGAAGTCCTCGTGTTGCACCCCTTTTTTGTTGTTTTTTTCTTCCTTAAAAAGCACCTATCTTTCTCGTTTCATTTGCTGTGGCCGTCGGATGAGAACTGATCAGGACGAGGAAAAAGCATCCAAATCAGGCCTTCCGCCCATGTTCGCTCGAAATTACCAAAATTCCCCTACGGGCGCCTCCTGGCCCAGAAAACCACATCAAAGGCCCTTTTTCACTGCAACACACGGATGAAACCTCATGGGTGTGATCAAACCAGCACCAATGCACCGGATCCCATCAGAACTCCGCAGTCAAGCGTGCTTGGGCGAGAGTAGTGCTAGGATGGGTGACCACCTGGGAAGTCCTCGTGTTGCACCCCTTTTTTGTTGTTTTTTTCTTCCTTAAAAAGCACCGATCTTTCTCGTTTCATTTGCTGTGGCCGTCGGAGGAGACTTGACCAGGACGAGGAAAAAGAATCCAAATCAGGCCTTCCGCCCATGTTCGCTCGACATTACCAAAATTGCCCGACGGACGCCTCCTAGTCCTGAAAACCACATCAGAGGCCCTTTTTTACTGCAACACACGGACGAAACCCCATGCATGCACGGGGCGGTGAATGTGGTCAAGCTACCGTCCGTAACGCACGCTTAGCTCGCCTCTTCCGAACTGTCAGTTACGAACTTGCGACCTCTTTGGAGCTGGCGTGCTGTATGCGCGACTCTGCGGCCGCGTTCCCTCAATAAAACATTCAGTTCGCAAGAATCCAAGGGGTGCGATCATACCAGCACTAATGCACCGGATCCCATCAGAACTCCGCAGTTAAGCGTGCTTGGGCGAGAGTAGTATTAGGATGGGTGACCTCCTGGGAAGTCCTCGTGTTGCACCCCTTTTTTGTTGTTTTTTTCTACCTTAAAAAGCACCGATCTTTCTCGTTTCATTTGCTGTGGCCGTCGGAGGAGACCTGACCAGGGCGAGGAAAAAGAATCCAAATCAGGCCTTCCGCCCATGTTCGCTCGAAATTACCAAAATTGCCCGACGGACGCCGCCTGGTCCTGAAAACCAAATCAGAGGCCCTTTTTTACTGCAACACACGGACGAAACCCCATGCATGCACGGGGCGGTGAATGTGGTCAAGCTACAGTCCGTAACGCACGCTTAGCTCGCCTCTTCCGAGCTGTCAGTTACGAACTTGCGACCTCTTTGGAGCTGGTGTGCTGTATGCGCGACTCTGTGGCCGCGTTCCCTCAATGAAACATTTGTTCCCCAAGAATCCAACGGGTGCGATCATACCAGCACTAATGCGCCGGATCCCATCAGAACTTCGCAGTTAAGCGTGCTTGGGCGAGAACAGTACTAGGATGGGTGACCTCCTGGGAAGTCCTCGTGTTGCACCCGTTTTTTGTTGTTTTTTTCTTCCTTAAAAAGCACCGATCTTTCTCATTTCATTTGCTGTGGCCGTCGGAGGAGAACTGACCAGGACGAGGGAAAAGAATCCAAATCAGGCCTTCCGCCCATGTTCGCTCCAAATTATCAAAATTCCCCTACGGACGCCTCCTGGCCCTGAAAACCACATTATAGGCCCTTTTTTACTGCAACACACGGATGAAACCTCATGCTTGCACGGGGCGATGAAGGTGGTCGAGCTACCGTCCGTATCGCACGCTTAGCTCGCCTCTTCCGGGCTGTCAGTTACGAACTTGCGACCTCTTTGGAGTAGGCGTGCTGTATGCGCGACTCTGCGGCTGCGTACCCTCAATGAAACATTTGCTCCGCAAGAATCCAATGGGTGCGATCCTACCAGCACTAATGCACCGGATCCCATCAGAACTCCGCAGTTAAGCGTGCTTGGGCGAGAGTAGTACTAGGATGGGTGACCTCCTGGGAAGTCCTCGTCTTGCACCCCTTTTTCGTTGCTTTTTACTTTCTTAAAAGCACCGATCCTTCTCGTTTCATTTGCTGTGGTCATCGGATGAGAACTGACCAAGACGAGGAAAAAGCATCCAAGTCCGACCTTCCGCCCTTGTTCATTCGAAATTTCCGAAATTCCCCAACGGACGCCTCCTGGCCCAGAAAACCACTTGAGAAGCACCATTTTACTGCAACACACGGACGAAAGCCCATGCTTGCGCGGGGCGATGCAGGGGGTCGAGCTACCGTCCGTAACGCACGCTTAGCTCGCCTCTTCCGAGCTGTCAGTTACGAACTTGCGACCTCTTTGGAGCTGGCGTGCTGTATGCGCGACTCTGCGGCCGTGCTCCCTCAATGAAACATTTGTTCCGCAAGAATCCAATGGGTGCGATCATACCAGCACTAACGCACCGGATCCTGTCAGAACACCGCAGTTAAGCGTGCTTAGGCGAGAGTAGTACTAGGATGCGTGGCCTCCTGGCAAATCCTCGTGTTGCACCCCTTTTTTGTTGTTTTTTTCTTCCCTAAAAAGCACCGATCTTTCTCGTTTAATTTGCTGTGGACGTCGGAGGAGAACTGACCAGGACGAGGAAAAAGAATCCAAATCAGGCCTTCCGCCCATGTTCGCTCGAAATTACAAAAATTCCCCTACGGACGCCTCCTGGCCTTGAAAACCACATGAGAGGCCCTTTTTCACTGCAACACACGGATGAAACCTCACGCTTGCACGGGGCGATGAAGGTGGTCGAGCTACCGTCGGTAACGCACGCTTAGCTCTCCTCTTCCGAGCTGTCAGTTACGAACTTGCGACCTCTTTGGAGCTGGCGTGCTGTATGCGCGACTCTACGGCCGCGTGCCCTCAATGAAAAATTTGTTCCGCAAGAATTCAACGGGTGCGATCATACCAGCACTAACGCATGGGATCCTGTCTGAACTCCGCAGTTAAGCGTGCTTGGGCGAGAGTAGTACTAGGATGGGTGACCTCCTGGGAAATCGTCGTGTTGCACCCCTTTTTCGTCGTTTTTTCTTTCTAAAAAGCACCGATCCTTCTCGTTTCATTTGCTGCTTCGTTCGGATGAGAACTGACCAAGACGAGGAAAAAGAATCCAAATCAGGCCCTCCGCCCATGTTCACTCGAAATGACCGAAATTCCCCTACGGACGCGTCCTGGTCTTGAAAACCACATCAGAGGCCCTTTTTCACTGCAACACACGGACGAAACCCCATGCATGCACTTGGCGGTGAATGTGGTCAAGCTACCGTCTGTAACGGACGCTCAGCTCCCCTCTTCCGAGATGTCTGTTAAGAACTTGCGACTTCTTTGGAGCTGGCGTGCTGCATGCGCGACTCTGCGGCCGTGTTCCCTCAATGAAACATTTGTTCCGCAAGAATCCAATGGGTGCGATCATACCAGCACTAATGCGCCGGATCCCATCAGAACTCCGCAGTTAAGCGTGCTTGGGCGAGAGCAGTGCTGGGATGGGTGACCTCCTGGGAAGTACTCGTATTGCACCCCTTTTTTGTTATTTTTTTCTTCCTTAAAAAGCACCGATCTTTCTCGTTTCATTTGCTGTGGTCGTCGGATGAGAACTGATCAGGACGAGGAAAATGCATCCAAATCAGGCCTTCCGCCCTTGTTCGCTCGAAATTACGAAAATTCCCCCGCGGACGCCTCCTGGCCCTGAAAACCACATCAGAGGCCCTTTTTTACTGCAACACACGGATGAAACCCCATGCTTGCACGGGGCGATGAAGGTGGTCGAGCTACCGTCCGTAACGCACGCTTCGCTCGCCTCTTCCGAGCTGTCAGTTACGAACTTGCGACCTCTTTGGAGCTGGCGTGCTCTATGCGCGACTCTGCGGCCGCGTTCCCACAATGAAAGATTTGTTCCGCAAGAATCCAATGGGCGCAATCATACCAGCACTAATGCACCGGATCCCATCAGAACTCCGCAGTTAAGCGTGCTTGGGCGAGAGCAGTACTGGGACGGGTGACCTCCTGGGAAGTCCTCGTATTGCAGCCCTTTTTTGTTTTTTTTCCATCCTTAAAAAGAACCGATCTTTCTCGTTTCATTTGCTGTGGCCGTCGGATGAGAAATGATCAGGACGAGGAAAAAGCATCCAAATCAGGCCTTCTGCCCATGTTCGCTCGAAATTACGAAAATTCCCCTACGGACGCCTCCTGGCCTTGAAAACCACATCAGAGGCCCTTTTTTACTGCAACACACGGATGAAACCCCATGCTTGCACGTGCGATGAAGGTGGTCGAGCTACCGTCCGTAACGCACGCTTAGCTCTCCTCTTCGGAGCTGTCAGTTACGAACTTGCGACCTCTTTGGAGCTGGCGTGCTGTATGCGCGACTCTGCGGCCGCGTGCCCTCAATGAAACATTTCTTCAGCAAGAATCCATTGGGTGCGATCATACTAGCGCTAATGCACCGGATCCTGTCAGAACTCCACAGTTAAGCGTGCTTGGGCGAGAGTAGTACTAGGATGGGTGACCTCCTGGGAAGTCCTCGTGTTGCACCCATCTTTCGTCGTTTTTTCTTTCTAAAAAGCACCGATCTTTCTCGTTTCATTTGCTGTTGCCTTCGGATGAGAACTGACCAAGACGAGGAAAAAAATCCAAATCTGGCCCTCCGCCTATGTTCGCTCGAAATGACCAAGATTCCCCTACGGACGCGTCCTGGTCCTGAAAACCACATCAGAGGCCCTTTTTCACTGCAACACACGGACGAAACCCCATGCATGCACGGGGCGGTGAATGTGGTCAAGCTACCGTCCGTAACGCACGCTTAGCTCACCTCTTCTGAACTTGTCAGTTACGAACTTGCGACCCCTTTGGAGCTGGCGTGCTGTATGCGCGACTCTGCGGCCGCGTTCCCTCATTGAAACATTTGGTCCGCAAGAATCCAATGGGTGCGATCATACCAGCACTAATGCACCGGATCCCATCAGAACTCCGCAGTTAAGCGTGCTTGGGCGAGGGTAGTACTAGGATGGGTGACCTCCTGGGAAGTCCTCGTAATGCACCCCTTTTTGTTGTTTTTTTTCTTCCTTAAAAAGCACCGATCTTTCTCGTTTCATTTGCTGTGGCCGTCGGAGGAGAACTGACCAGCACGAGGAAAAAGAATCCAAATCAGGCCTTCCGCCCATGTTCGCTCGAAATTACCAAAATTCCCCTACGGACGCCTCCTGGTCCCTGAAAACCACATCAGAGGCCCTTTCTTACTGCAACACACGGATGAAACCCCATGCTTGCACGGGGCGATGAAGATCGTCGAGCTACCGTCCGTAACGCACGCTTAGCTCGCCTCTTCCGAGCTGTCAGTTACGAACTTGCGACCTCTTTGGAGCTGGCGTGCTGTATGCGCGACTCTGCGGCCGCGTACCCTCAACGAAACATTTAGTCCGCAAGAATCCAACTGGTGCGATCATACCAGCACGAATGCACCGGATCCCATCAGAACTACACAGTTAAGCGTGCTTGGGCGAGGGTAGTACTAGGATGGGTGACCTCCAGGGCAGTCCTCGTATTGTAACCCTTTTTTGTTGTTTTTTTTCTTCCTTAAAAAGCACCGATCTTTCTCGTTTCATTTGCTGTTGCCTTCGGATGAGAACTGACCAGGACGAGGAAAAAGAATCCATATCAGGCCCTCCGCCCATGTTCACTCGAAATGACCGAAATTCCCCTGCGGACGCCTCCTGGTCCTGAAAACCACATTAGAGGCCCTTTTTTACTGCAACACACGGATAAAACCTCATGCTTGCACGGGGCGATGAAGGTGGTCGAGCAACCGTCCGTAACGCACGCTTAGCTCGCTGCTTCCGAGCTGTCAGTTACGAACTTGCGACCTCTTTGGAGCTGGCGTGCTGTATGCGCGACTCTTCGGTCGCGTACCCTCAATAAAGCATTTGTTCCGCAAGAATCCAATGGGTGCGATCAAACCAGCACTAAAGCACCGGATCCCATCAGAACTCCGCAGTTAAGCGTGCTTGGGCGAGAGTAGTACTAGGATGGGTGATCTCCTGGGAAGACCTCGTGGTGCACCCCTTTTTCGTTGCTTTTTACTTTCTTAAAAGCCACCGATCCTTCTCGCTTCGCTTTGTTGTGGCCGGGTGAGAACTGACCAGGACGAGGAAAAAGCATCCAAGTCCGACTTTCCGGAAGTGTTCACTCGAAATTTTCGAAATTCCCCAACAGACGACTCTTTGCCCTGAAAACCACATTAGAGGCCCCATTTTCTGCACACACGGACGAAAGCCCATGCTTGCACGGGGCGATGAAGGGGTCGAGTGACCGTCCGTAACGTACTCTTAGCTCGCCGCTTCCGAGGTGTCTGTTCGAACTTGCGACCTCTTTGGAGCTGGCGTGCTATATGCGCGACTCTGCGGCCGCGTGCCTCAATGAAACATTTGTTCCGCACGAATCCATTGGGTGCGATCATACACGCTAATGCACTGGATCCCTGTCAGAACTCCTCAGTTAAGCGTGCTTGGGCGAGAGCATATACGGGATGGATGACCTCCTGGGAAGTCCTCGTATTGCGCCCATTTTTTTTTGTTTTTTTCTTTCTAAAAAGCACCGATCTTTCTCGTTTTCATTGCAGTGGCCGTCGAATGAGAACTGATCAGGACGAGGAAAAAGCATCCAAATCACCATCAGCCTTCCGCGATGTCGCTCGAAATTACGAAAATTCCCTCCGGACGCCTCCTGGCCCTGAAAACCACATCAGAGGCCCCTTTTTTACTGCCACAGCACGGATGATATCGAAAAAAAAAAACCTCGTGCTTGCACGGGGCGATGAAGGTGGTCGAGCTACCGTCCGTAAACGCACGCTTAGCTCGCCTCTTCGAGCTGTCAGTTACGAACTTGCGACCTCTTTGGAGCTGGCGTGCTGTTGCGCGACTATGCGAACGGGTTCCCCTCAATGAAACATTTGCTCCGGATGAATCCAATGGGTGCGATCATCATTACCTAGCAACTAATGCACAAGATCCCATCAGAACTCCGCAGTTAGGCGTTCTTGGGCGAGAGTAGTACTATGATGGGTGACCTCCTGGGAAGTCCTCGTGTTGCACCCCATTTTTCGTTTGCTTTTTACTTTCTTAAAAGCACCGATCCTTCTCGTTTCATTTGCTGTGGCCGTCTGATGAGAACTGACCAGGACGAGGAAAAAGCATCCAAGTCCGACCTTCCGCCATTGTTCCTCGAAAATTTCGAAAATTCCCCAACGGACCGCCTCGTGGCCCCTGCAAACCACATTAGAGGCCCCTTTAACTTGCAAGACACGGACGAAAATCCCATGCTTCACGGGGCGATGAAGGGGTCGGAGCGACCGTCCGTAACGCACTCTTAGTTGCCGCTTCGAGCTGTCAGTTGCGAACTTGCGACCTCTTTGGAGCTGGCGTGCTGTATGCGCGACTCTACAGCCGCGTTCCCTCAATGAAACATTTGTTCCGCAAGAATCCAATGGGTGCGATCATACCAGCACTAATGCACCGGATCCCATCAGAACTCCGCAGTTAAGCGTGCTTGGGCGAGAGCAGTACTAGGATGGGTGACCTCCCGGGAAGTCCTCGTGTTGCACCCCTTTTTTGTTGTTTTTTTCATCCTCAAAAAGCACCGATCATTCTCGTTTCATTTGCGTTGGCCGTCGGATGAGAACTGACCAGGACAAGGAAAAAGCATCCAAATCAGGCCTTCCGCCCATGTTCGCTCGAAATTACCAACATTCCCCTACCGATGCCTCCTGACCCTGAAAACCACGTCAGAGGCCCTTTTTTACTGCAAGACAGGGATGAAACCCCATACTTGCACGGGGCGATGAAGGTGGTTGAGCTACCGTTCGTAACGCACGCTTAGCTCTCCTCTTCCGAGCTGTCAGTTACGAACTTGCGACCTCTTTGGAGCTGGCGTGCTATATGCGCGACTCTGCAGCCGCGTACCCTCAATGAAACATTTGTTCCGCAAGAATCCGATGGGTGCGATCATACCATTACTAATGCACCCGATCCCATCAGAACTCCGCAGTTAAGCGTGCTTGGGCGAGGGTAGTACTAGGATGGGTGACCTCCTGGGAAGTCCTCGTATTGCACCCCTTTTTTGTTGTTTTTTTTCCTTAAAAAGCACCGATCTTTCTCGTTTCATTTGCTGTGGCCGTCGGATGGGAACTGATCAGGACGAGGAGAAAGCATCCAAATCAGGCCTTCCGCCCATGTTCGCTCAAAATTACGAAAATTCCCCTGCGGATGCCTCCTAGCCCTGAAAACCACATCAGAGGCCCTTTTTTACTGCCAGACGCGGATGAAACCCCATGCTTGCGCGGGGCGATGAAGTTGGACGAGTTACCGTCCGTAACACACGCTTAGCTCGCTGCTTCCGAGCTGTAAGTTGCGAACTTGCGACCTCTTTAGATTTGGGGCGTTGTACATGCGACCCGGCAGCCGCGTACGCTCTATAAAAGATTTGTTTCGCAAAAATCCAATGGGTGCGATCAAACCAGCACCAATGCACCGGATCCCATCAGAACTCCGCAGTCAAGCGTGCTTGGGCGAGAGTAGTACAAGGATGGGTGACCTCATGGGAAGTCCTCGTGTTGCAACCCTTGTTCGTTTTTTTTTCCTTTTTTAAAAGCACCGATCCTTCTCGTTTCATTTGCTGCGGGCGTTGGATGAGACCTGACCAGGATGAGGAAAAAGCCATCCAAATCAGGCCTTTCGGCCATGTTCAGTCGAAATGACCAAAATTCCCCTACTGACGACTCTTGGCCTTGAAAACCACTTCAGATGCCCTTTTTTACCGCAACACAAGGACGAAACAACACGTTGACAAGGGGCGATGAAGGTGGTCGAGCTACCATCCGTAACGCACGCCTAGCTCGCCGCTTCCGACCTGTAAGTTACGAACTTGCGACCTCTTTAAAGCCGGCGTGCATTAAGCACGACTCAGCGGCCGCGTACACTCAACGAAACATTTGTTCCGCAAGAATCCAATGGCCGCGATCATACCAGCAGTAATGCAGCGGATCCCATCAAAACTCCGCAGTTAAGCGTGCCTGGGCAAGAGTAGTAGTACGATGGGTGACCACCCGGGAAGCGCTCGTGTTGCACCCCTTTTTCGTTTTTTTCCTTTTTTAAAAACACTGATCCTTCTCGTTTCATTTGCTGTGGGCGTCGGATGAGACCTGGCCCGGACGAGGAAAACGCATCCAAATCAGGCCTTTCGTCCATGTTCAGTCGGAATGTCCAAAATTCCCCTACGGACTACTCTTGGCCCAAAAAACCACTTCAGAGGCCCTTTTTTACAGCAACACAGGGACGAAACCCAACGCTGGCAAGGGGCGATGAAGGTGGTCGAGCTACCCTCCGTAACGCACGCATAGCTCGCCGCTTTCGAGCTGTCAGTTACGAACTTGCGACATCTTTAGATTTGGGGCGCTGCATGCGCGACTCGGCAGCCGCGCGCACTCAATGAAACATTTGTTCCGCAAGAATCCAATGGGTGCGATCATACCAGCACTAATGGACCCGATCCTATCAGAACTCTGCAATTAAGCGTGCTTGGGCGAGAGTAGTACTAGGATGGGTGACCTCCTGGGAAGTCCTCGTGTTGCACCCCTTTTTCGTCGTTTTTTCTTTCTAAAAAGCACCGATCTTTCTCGTTTCATTTGCTGTAGCCTTCGGATGAGAACTGACCAGGACGAGGAAAAAGAATCCAAATCAGGCCCACTGCCCATGTTCACTCGAAATGACCGAAATTCCCCCACGGACGCCTCCTGGTGCTGAAAACCACATCAGAGGCCCTTTTTCACTGCAACACACGGACGAAACCCCATGCATGCACGAGGCGGTGAATGTGGTCAAGCTACCGTCCGTAATGCACGCTTAGCTCGCCTGTTCCGAGCTGTCAGTTACGAACTTGCGACCTCTTTGGCGCTGGCATGCTGCATGCGCGACTCTGCGGCCGCGTGCCCTCAATGAAACATTTGTTCGGCAAGAATTCAATGGGTGCGATCATACCAGCACTAATGCACCGGATCCCATCAGAACTTCGCAGTTAAGCGTGCTTGGACGAGAGTAGTACTAGGATGGGTGACCTCCTGGGAAGCCCTCATGATGCACCCCTTTTTCGTCGTTTTTTCTTTCTAAAAAGCACCGATCCTTCTCGTTTCATTTGCTGTTGCCTTCGGATGAGAACTGACCAGGACGAGGCAAAAGAATCCAAATCAGGCCCTCCGCCCATGTTCACTCGAAATGACCGAAATTCCCCAACGGACGCCTCCTGACCCTGAAAACCACTTGAGAGGCCCCATTTTACTGCAACACACGGACGAAAGCCCACGCTTAGCTCGCCTCTTCCGAGCTGTCAGTTACGCACTTGCGACCTCTTTGGAGCTGGCGTGCTGTATGCTGTATGCGCGACTCTACGGCCGCGTACACTCAATGAAACATTTGTTTCGCAAGAATCTAATGGGTGCGATCATACCAGTACTAATGCACCGGATCCCATCAGAACTCCGCAGTTAAGCGTGCTTGGGCGAGAGTAGTACTAGGATGGGTGACCTCCTGGGAAGTTCTCGTGTTGCACCCCTTTTTCGTTGTTTTTTTCTTTCTTAGAAGCGCCGATCTTTCTCGTTTCATTTGCTGGGGCCAGCGGATAAGAACTGACCAGGATGTGGAAAAAGCATCTAAATCAGGCCATCCGCCTATGTTCAGTCGAAATTACCGAAATTCCCCTACGGACGCCTCGTGGCCCTGAAAAACACATCAGAGGCCCTTTTTTACTGCAACGCACGGACGAAACCCCATGCATGCACGGGGCGATGAAGGTGGTCGAGCTACCGTCCGTAACGCACGCTTAGCTCGCCTCCTCCGAGCTGTCAGTTACGAACTTGCGACCTCTTTGGAGCTGGCGTGCTGTATGCGCGACTCTGCGGCCGTGCTCCCTCAATGAAACATTTGTTCCGCAAGAATCCAATGGGTGCGATCATACCAACACTAATGCACCGAATCCCATCAGAACTCCGCAGTTAAGCGTGCTTGGGCGAGAGTAGTACTAGGATGGGTGACCTCCTGGGAAGTCCTCGTGTTGAACCCCTTCTTCGTCGTTTTTTCTTTCTAAAAGGCACCGATCTTTCTCGTTTCATTTGCTGTTGCCTTCGGATGAGAACTGACCAGGACGAGGAAAAATAATCCAAATCAGGCCCTCCGTCCATGTTCACTCGAAATGACCAAAATCCCCCTACGGACGCCTCCTGGTCCAGAAAACCACATCAGAGGCCATTTTTCGCTGCAACACACGGACGAAGCACCATGCATGCACGGGGCGGTGAATGTGGTCAGGCTACCGTCCGTAACGCGCGCTTAGCTCGCCTCTTCCGAGCTGTCAGTTACGAACTTGCGACCTCTTTGGAGTTGGCATGCTGTATGCGCGACTCTGCGGCTGCGTTCCCTCAATGAAACGTTTGTTCCGCAAGAATCCAATGGGTGCGATCATACCAGCACTAATGCACCGGATCGCATCAGAACTCCGCAGTTAAGCGTGCTTGGGCGAGAGTAGTACTAGGATGGGTGACCTCCTGCGAAGTCCTTGTGTTGCACCCCTTTTTTGTTGTTTTTTTCTTCCTTAAAAAGCATTGATCTTTCTCGTTTCGTTTGCTGTGGCCATCGGAGGAGAGCTGACCGGGACGAGGAAAAAGAATCCAAACCAAGCCTTCCGCCCATGTTCGCTCGAAATTACTAAAATTCCCCAACGGACGCATCCTGACCCTGAAAACCACATGAGAGGCCCTTTTTTACTGCAACACACAGATGAAACCGCATACTTGCACGGGGCGATGAAGGTGGCCGAGGTACCGACCGTAACGCACGCTTAGCACGCCTCTTCCGAGCTGTCAGTTGCGAACTTGCGACCTCTTTGGAGCTGGCGTGCTGTATGCGCGACTCTGCGGCCGCGTACCCTCGATGAAACATTTGCTCCGCAAGAATCCAATGGGTGCGATCATACCAGCACTAAAGCACCGGATCCCATCAAAACTCCGCAGTTAAGCGTGCTCGGGCGAGAGTAGTACTAGGATGGGTGACCTCCTGGGAAGTCCTCGTATTGCACCCCTTTCTCGTTGCTTTTTACTTTCTTAAAAGCACCGATCTTTCTCGTTCCATTTGCTGTGGCCGTCGGAGGAGAACTGACCAGAACGAGAAAAAGAATCCAAATCTGGCCTTCCGCTCATGTTCGCTCAAAATTACCAAAATTCCCCTGCGGACGCATCCTGGCACTGAAAACCACATGAGAGGCCCTTTTTTACTGCAACACACGGATGAAACCTCATGCTTGCACGGGGCGATGAAGGTGGTCGAGCTACCGTCCGTAACGCACGCTTAGCTCGCCTCTTCCGAGCTGTCAGTTGCGAACTTGCGACCTCTTTGGAGCTGGTGTGCTGTATGCGCGACTCTGCGGTCGCATACCCTCAATGAAACATTTGTTCCGCAAGAATCCAATGGGTGCGATCATACCAGCACTAATGCACCGGATCCCATCAGAAATCCTCGTGTTGCACCCCTTTTTTATTGTTTTTTTTCTTCCTTAAAAAGAACCGATCTTTCTCGTTTCATTTGCTGTGGCCGTCGGATGAGAACTGATCAGGACGAGCAAAAAGCATCCAATTCAGGCCTTCCGCCCATGTTCGCTCGAAATTACCCAAATTCCCGTACGGACTCCTCCTGGCCCTGAAAACCACACCAGAGGCACTTTTTTACAGCAACACACGGATGAAACCCCACGCTTCCATGGGGCGATGAAGGTGGTCGAGCTAGCGTCCGTAACGCACGCTTAGCTCGCCTCTTCCGAGCTGTCAGTTACGAACTTGCGACCTCTTTGGAGCTGGCTTGCTGTATGCGCGACTCTGCGGCCGCGGACCCTCAATGAAACATTTGTTCCGCAAGAATCACAAGGGTGCGATCATGCCAGCACTAGTGCACCGAATCCTATCAGAACTACGCAGTCAAGCGTGCTTGGGCGAGAGTAGTACTAGGATGGGTGACCTCCTGGGAAGTCCTCGTGTTGCGCCCCTTTTTCGTCGCTTTTTCTTTCTAAAAAGCACCGATCTTTCTCGTTTCATCTGCTGTTGCCTTCGGATGAGAACTGACCAAGACGAAGAAAAAGAATCCAAATCAGGCCCTCCGCCCATGTTCACTCGAAATGACCGAAATTCCCCTACGGACGCCTCTTGGTCCTGAAAACCACATCAGAGGCCCTTTTTCACTGCAACACACGGACGAAACCCCATGCATGCACGGGGCGGTGAATGTGGCCAAGCTACCGTCCGTAACGCACGCTTAGCTCCCCTCTTCCTAGCTGTCAGTTACGAACTTGCGACCTCTTTGGAGCTGGCGTGCTGTATGCGCGACTCTGCGGCCTCGTTCCCTCAATGAAACATTTGTTCCGCAAGAATCCAATGGGCGCGATCATACCAGCACTAATACACCAGATCCCATCAGAACTCCGCAGCTAAGCGTGCTTGGGCGAGAGCAGTGCTATGAAGGGTGACCTCTTGGGAAGTCCTCGTGTTGCGCCCCTTTTTCGTTGCTTTTTACTTTCTTAAAAGCACCGATCCTTCTCGTTTCATTTGCGGTGGCCGTCTGATGAGAACTGACCAGGACGAGGAAGAAGCATCCAAGTCTGGCCTTCCGCCCTTGTTCACTCGAAATTTCCGAAATTCCCCAACGGACGCCTCCTGGCCCTGAAAACCACATTACAGCCCCATTTTACGGCAACACACGGACGAAAGCCCATGCTTGCACGGGGCGATGAAGGTGGTCGAGCTACTGTATGTAGCGCACGCTTAGCTCGCCTCTTCCCAGTTGTCAGTTACGAACTTGCGACCTCTTTGGAACTGGCGTGCTGTATGCGCGACTCTGCGGCCGCGTTCCCTCAATGAAACATTTGTTCCGCAAGAATCCAATGGATGCGATCATGCCAGCACTAATGCACCGGATCTCATCAGAACTCCGCAGTTAAGCGTGCTTGGGCGAGAGCAGTACTGGGGTGGGCGACCTCCTGGGAAGTCCTCGTGTTGCACCCCTTTTTCGTTGGTTTTTACTTTCTTAAAAGCACCGATCCTTCTCGTTTCATTTGCCGTGGCCGTCTGATGAGAACTGACCAGGACGAGGAAAAAGAATCCATGTCCGACCTTCCGCCATTGTTCACTTGAAATTTCCGAAATTCCCCAACGGACGCCTCTTGGCCCTGAAAACCACATTAGAGGCCCCATTTTACGGCAACACACGGACGAAACCCCATGCATGCACGGGGCGGTGAATGTGGCCGAGTTACCGCCCGTAACGCACGCTTAGCTCCCCTCTTCCGAGCTGTCAGTTGCGAACTCGCGACCTCTTTGGAGCTGGCGTGCTGTATGCGCGACTCTGCGGCCGCGTACCCTCAACGAAACATTTGCTCCGCAAGAATCCAATGAGTGCGATCACACCAGCACTAACGCACCGGATCCCATCAGAACTTCGCAATTAAGCGTGCTTGGGTAAGAGTAGTACTAGGATGGATGACCTCCTGTGAAGCCTCGTGTTGCACCCCTTTTTCGTTGTTTTCTACTTTCTTAAAAGCGCCGATCCTTCTCGTTTCATTTGCTGTGGTCCTCGGATGAGAACTGACCAGGACGAGGAAAAAGCATCCAAGTCCGACCTTCCGCCCTTGTTCCCTCGAAATTTCCGAAATTCCCCAACGGACGCCTCCTGGCCCTGAAAACCACTTGAGAGGCCCCATTTTACTGCAACACACGGACGAAAGCCCAAGCTTGCACGGGGCGATGCAGGGGGTCGAGCTACCGTCCGTAACGCACGCTTCGCTCGACTCTTCCGAGCCGTCAGTTACGAACTTGCGACCTCTTTGGAGCTGGCGTGCTGTATGCGCGACTTTGCGGACGCGTACCCTCAATGAAACATTTGTTCCGCAAGAATCCAATGGGTGCGATCATACGAGCACTAATGCACCGGATCCCATCAGAACTCCGCAGTTAAGCGTGCTTGGGCCAGAGTAGTACTAGGATGGGTGACCTCCTGGGAGGTCCTCGTGTTGCGCCCCTTTTTCGTGGTTTTTTCTTTCTAAAAAGCACCGATCTTTCTCGTTTCATTTGCTGTTGCCTTCGGATGAGAACTGACTAGGACGAGGAAAAAGAATCCAAATCAGGCCTTCCGCCCATGTTCGCTCGAAATTACCAAAATTCCCCGACGGACGCCTCCTGGTCCTGAAAACCACATCAGAGGCCCTTTTTTACTGCAACACACGGACGAAACCCCATGCATGCTCGGGGCGGTGAATGTGGCCAAGTTACCGCCCGTAACGCACGCTTAGCTCCCCTCTTCCGAGCTGTCAGTTGCGAACTTGCGACCTCTTTGGAGCTGGCGTGCTGTATGCGCGACTCTGCAGCCGCGTACCCTCAATGAAACATTTGTTCCGCAAGAATCCAATGGGTGCGATCACACCAGCACTAATGCACCGGATCCCATCAGAACTCCGCAGTTAAGCGTGCTTGGGCAAGAGTAGTAGTAGGATGGGTGACCTCCTGTGAAGTCCTCGTGCTGCACCCCCTTTTCGTTGTTTTTTACTTTCTTAAAAGCACCGATCCTTCTCGTTTCATTTGCTGTGGTCATCGGATGAGAACTGACCAGGACGAGGAAAAAGCATCCAAGTCCGACCATCCGCCCTTGTTCACTCGAAATTTCCGAAATTCCCCAACGGACGCCTCCTGGCCCTGAAAACCACTTGAGAGCCCCCATTTTACTGCAACACACGGGCGAAAGCCCATGCTTGCACGGGGCGATGCAGGGGGTCGAGCTACCGTCCGTAACGCACGCTTAGCTCGCCTCTTCGGAGCTGTCAGTTACGAACTGGCAACCCCTTTGGAGCTGGCGTGCTGTATGCGCGACCCTGCGGCCGCATACCCTCAATGAAATATTTGTTCCGCAAGAATCCAATGGGTGCAATCATACTGGCACTAATGCACCGGATCCCATCGGAACTCCGCAGTTAAGCGTGCTTGGGCGAGAGTAGTACTAGGATCGGTGACCTCCTGGGAAGTCCTCGTGTTGCACCCCTTTTTCGTCGTTTTTTCTGTCTAAAAAGCACCGATTTTTCTCGTTTCATTTGCTGTTGTCTTCGGATGAGAACTGACCAGGACGAGGAAAAAGAATCCAAATCAGGCCCTCCGCCCATGTTCACTGGAAATGACCGAAATTCCCCTACGGACACCTCCTGGTCCTGAAAACCACATCAGAGGCCCTTTTTCACTGCAACACACGGACGAAACCCCATGCATGCACGGGGCGGTGAATGTGGTCAAGCTACCGTCCGTAACGCCCGCTTAGCTCGCCTCTTCCGAGCTGTCAGTTACGAACTTGCGACCTCTTTGGAGCTGGCGTGCTGTATGCGCGACTCTGCGGCCGCGTTCCCTCAGTAAAACATTCGGTCCGCAAGAATCCAATGGGTGCGATCATACCAGCACTAATGCACTGGATACCATCAGAACTCCGCAGTTAAACGTGCTTGGGCGAGAGTAGTATTAGGATGGGTGACCTCCTGGGAAGTCCTCGTGTTGCAACCCTTGTTTGTTGTTTCTTTCTTCCTTAAAAAGCACCGATCTTTCTCGTTTCATTTGCTGTGGCCGTCGGAGGAGACCTGACCAGGACGAGGAAAAAGAATCCAATTCAGGCTTTCCGCCCATGTTCGCTCGAAATTACTAAAATTCCCCGACGGACGCCTCCTGGTCCTGAAAACCACATCAGAGGCCCTTTTTTACTGCAACACACGGACGAAACCCCATACATGCACGGGGCGGTGAATGTGGTCAAGCTACAGTCCGTAACGCACGCTTAGCTCGCCTCTTCCGAGCTGTCAGTTCCGAACTTGCGACCTCTTTGGAGCTGGCGTGCTGTATGCGCGGCTCTGCGGCCGCGTTCCCTCAATGAAACATTTGTTCCGCAAGAATCCAACGGGTGCGATCATACCAGCACTAATGCACCGGATCCCATCAGAACTCCGCAGTTAAGCGTGCTTGGGCGAGAACAGTACTAGGATGGGTGACCTCCTGCGAAGTCCTCGTGTTGCACCCCTTTTTCGTCGCTTTTTACTTTCTTAAAAGCACCGGTCCTTCTCGTTTCATTTGCTGTGGCCGTCTGATGAGAACTGACCAGGACGAGGAAAAAGCATGCCAGTCCAACCTTCCGCCCTTGTTCACTCGAAATTTCCGAAATTCCCCAACGGACGCCTTCTGGCCCTGAAAACCACATTAGAGGCCCCATTTTACTGCAACACACAGATGAAAGCCCATGCTTGCGCGGGGCGATGAAGGGGTCGAGCGACCGTCCGTAACGCACGCTTAGCTCGCCGCTTCCGAGCTGTCAGTTGCGAACTTGCTACTTCTTTGGAGCAGGCGTGCTGTATGCGCGACTCTGCGGCCGCGTACCCTCAATGAAACATTTGCTCCACAAGAATCCAATGAGTGCGATCACACCAGCACTAATGCACCGGATCCCATCAGAACTCCGCAGTTAAGCGTGCTTGGGCCAGAGTAGTACTAGGATGGGTGACCTCCTGTGAAGCCCTCGTGTTGCACCCCTTTTTCGTTGTTTTTTACTTGCTTAAAAGCACCGATCCTTCTCGTTTCATTTGTTGTGGTCCTCGGATGAGAACTGACCAGGACGAGGAAAAAGCATCCAAGTCCGACCTTCCGCCCTTGTTCACTCGAAATTTCCGAAATTCCCCAACGAGACGCCTCCTGGCCCTGAAAACCACTTGAGAGGCCCCATTTTACTGCAACACACGGACGAAAGCCCATGCTTGCACGGGGCGATGCAAGGGGTCGAGCTACCATCCGTAACGTACGCTTAGCTCGCCTCTTCCGAGCTGTCAGTTACGAACTTGCGACCTCTTTGGAGCTGGCGTGCTGTATTCGCGACTCTGCGGCCGCGTTCCCTCAGTAAAGCATTCAGCCCGCAAGAATCCAATGGGTGCGATCATACTAGCACTAATGCACCGGATCCCATCAGAACTCCACAGTTAAGCGTGCTTGGGCGAGAGTAGTATTAGGATGGGCGACCTCCTGGGAAGTCCTCGTGTTGCACCCCTTTTTTGTTGTTTTTTTCTTCCTTAAAAAGCACCGATCTTTCTCGTTTCATTTGCTGTGGCCGTCGGAGGAGACTTGACCAGGACGAGGAAAAAGAATCCAAATCAGGCCTTCCGCCCATGTTCGCTCGACATTACCAAAATTGCCCGACGGACGCCTCCTAGTCCTGAAAACCACATCAGAGGCCCTTTTTTACTGCAACACACGGACGAAACCCCATGCATGCACGGGGCGGTGAATGTGGTCAAGCTACCGTCCGTAACGCACGCTTAGCTCGCCTCTTCCGAACTGTCAGTTACGAACTTGCGACCTCTTTGGAGCTGGCGTGCTGTATGCGCGACTCTGCGGCCACGTTCCCTCGATAAAACATTCAGTCCGCAAGAATCCAAGGGGTGCGATCACACCAGCACTAATGCACCGGATCCCATCAGAACTCCGCAGTTAAGCGTGCTTGGGCGAGAGTAGTATTAGGGTGGGTGACCTCCTGGGAAGTCCTCGTGTTGCACCCCTTTTTTGTTGTTTTTTTCTTCCTTAAAAAGCACCGATCTTTCTCGTTTCATTTGCTGTGGCCGTCGGATGAGAACTGACCAGGACGACGAAAAAGCATCCAAATCAGGCCTTCCGCCCTTGTTCACTCGAAATTACCAAAATTCCCCTACGGACGCCTCCTGGCCCTGAAAACCGCATCAGAGGCCCCTTTTTACGGCAACAAACGGATGAAACCCCATGCTCGCCCGGGCGATGAAGGTGGTCGAGCTACCGTCGTAACGCACGCTTAGCTCGCCTCTTCATAGCTGTCAGTTACGAACTTGCGACCTCTTCGGAGCTGGCGTGCTGTATGCGCGACTCTGCGGCCGCGTTCCCTCAATGAAACATTTGTTCCACAAGAATCCAACGGGTGCGATCATACCAGCACTAATGCACCGGATCCCATCAGAACTCCGCAGTTAACCGTGCTTGGGCGAGAACAGTACTAGGATGGGTGACCTCCTGGGAAGTCCTCGTGTTGCACCCGTTTTTTTTTTGTTTTTTTCTACCTTAAAAAGCACCGATCTTTCTCGTTTCATTTGCTGTGGCCGTCGGAGGAGAACTGACCAGGACGAGGAAAAAGAATCCAAATCAGGCCTTCCGCCCATCTTCGCTTGAAATTACCAAAATTCCCCGACGGACGCCTCCTGGTCCTGAAAACCACATCAGAGGCCCTTTTTTACTGCAACACACGGACGAAACCCCATGCATGCACGGGGCGGTGAATGGGGTCAAGCTACAGTCCGTAACGCACGCTTAGCTCCCCTCTTCCGAGCTGTCAGTTACGAACTTGCGACCTCTTTGGAGCTGGCGTGCTGTATGCGCGACTCTGCGGCCGCGTTCCCTCAATGAAACATTTGTTCTGCAAGAATCCAACGGGTGCGATCATACCAGCACCAATGCACCGGATCCCATCAGAACTCCGCAGTTAAGCGTGCTTGGGCGAGAACAGTACTAGGATGGGTGACCTCCTGGGAAGTCCTCGTGTTGCACCCCTTTGTCGTTGCTTTTTACTTTCTTAAAAGCACCGATCTTTCTCGTTTCATTTGTTGTGGCCGTCTGATGAGAACTGACCAGGACGAGGAAAAAGCATGCCAGTCCGACCGTCCGCCCTTGTTCACTCGAAATTTCCGAAATTCCCCAACGGACGCCTCCTGACCCTGAAAACCACATTAGGGGCCCCATTTTACTGCAACACACGGACGAAAGCCCATGCTTGCGCGGGGCGATGAAGGGGTCGAGCGACCGTCCGTTACGCACGCTTAGCTCGCCGCTTCCGAGCTGTCAGTTGCGAACTTGCGACTTCTTTGGAGCAGGCGTGCTGTATGCGCGACTCTGCGGCCGCGTACCCTCAATGAAACATTTGCTCCGCAGGAATACAATGAGTGCGATCACACCAGCACTAATGCACCGGATCCCATCAGAACTCCGCAGTTAAGCGTGCTTGGGCGAGAGTAGTACTATGATGGGTGACCTCCTGGGAAGTCCTCGTGTTGCACCCCTTTTTTGTTGGTTTTTTCTTCCTTAAAAAGCACCGATCTTTCTCGTTTCATTTGCTGTGGTCGTCGGATGAGACCAGATCAGGACGAGGAAAATGCATCCAAATCAGGCCTTCCGCCCATGTTCGCTCGAAATTACGAAAATTCTCCTACGGACGCCTCCTGGCCCAGAAAACCACATCAGAGGCCCTTTTTTACTGCAACACACGGATGAAACCCCATGCTTGCACGGGGCGGTGAAGGTGGTTGAGCTACCATCCGTAACGCACGCTTAGCTCGCCTCTTCCGAGCTGTCAGTTACGAACTTGCGACCTCTTTGGAGCTGGCGTGCTATATGCGCGACTCTGCGGCCGCGTTCCCACAATGAAACATTTGTTCCGCAAAAATCCAATGGGCGCGATCATACCAGCACTAATGCACTGGATCCCATCAGAACTGCGCAGTTAAGCGTGCTTGGGCGAGAGCAGCACTGGGATGGGTGACCTCTTGGGAAGTCCTCGTATTGCACCCCTTTTTTGTTTTTTTTCCATCCTTAAAAAGCACATATCTTTCTCGTTTCATTTGATGCGGCCGTCGGAGGAGACCCGACCAGGACGAGGAAAAAGAATCCAAATCAGGCCTTCCGCCCATGTTCGCTCGAAATTACCAAAATTCCCCGACGGACGCCTCCTGGTCCTGAAAACCACATCAGAGGCCCTTTTTTACTGCAACACACGGACGAAACCCCATGCATGCACGGGGCGGTGAATGTGGTCAGGCTACAGTCCGTAACGCACGCTTAGCTCGCCTCTTTCGAGCTGTCAGTTACAAACTTGCGACCTCTTTGGAGCTGGTGTGCTGTATGCGCGACTCTGCGGCCGCGTTCCCTCAATGAAACATTTGTTCCCCAAGAATCCAACGGGTGCGATCATACCAGCACTAATGCACCGGATCCCATCAGAACTCCGCAGTTAAGCGTGCTTGGGCGAGAACAGTACTAGGATGGGTGACCTCCTGGGAAGTCCTCGTGTTGCACCCGTTTTTTGTTGTTTTTTTCTTCCTTAAAACGCACCGATCTTTCTTATTTCATTTGCTGTGGCCGTCGGAGGAGAACTGACCAGGACGAGGAAAAAGAATCCAAATCAGGCCTTCCGCCCATGTTCGCTCCAAATTACCAAAATTCCCCTACGGACGCCTCCTGTCCCTGAAAACCACATTATAGGCCCTTTTTTACTGCAACACACGGATGAAACCTCATGCTTGCACGGGGCGATGAAGGTGGTCGAGCTACCGTCCGTATCGCACGCTTAGCTCGCCTCTTCCGGGCTGTCAGTTACGAACTTGCGACCTCTTTGGAGTAGGCGTGCTGTATGCGCGACTCTGCGGCCGCGTACCCTCAATGAAACATTTGCTCCGCAAGAATCCAAAGGGTGTGATCATACCAGCACTAATGCACCGGATCCCATCAGAGCTCCGCAGTTAAGTGTGCTTGGGCGAGAGTAGTAATAGGGTGGGTGACCTCCTGGGAAGTCCTCGTGTTGCACCCCTTTGTTGTTGCTTTTTACTTTCTTAAAAGCACCGATCCTTCTCGTTTCATTTGCGGTGGCCGTCTGATGAGAACTGACCAGGACGAGGAAGAAGCATCCAAGTCCGACCTTCCGCCCTTGTTCACCCGAAATTTCCGAAATTCCCCAACGGACGCCTCCTGGCCCGGAAAACGACATTAGAGGCCCCATTTTACGGCAACACACGGACGAAAGCCCATGCTTGCACGGGGCGATGAAGGGGTCGAGCGACCGTCCGTAACGCACTCTTAGCACGCCGCTTCCGAGCTGTCAGTTGCGAACTTGCGACCTCTTTGGAGTAGGCGTGCTGTTTGCGCGACTCTGCGGCCGCTCACCCCTAATGAAACATTTGCTTCGCAAGAATCCAATGGGTGCGATCATACCTGCACTAATGCAGCGGATCCCAACAGAACTCTGCAGTCACGCGTGCTTGGGCAAGAGTAGTACAAGGATGGGTGACCTCCTGGGAAGTCCTCGTGTTGCACCCCTTTTTTGTTGTTTTTTTCTTCTTTAAAAAGCACCGATCTTTCTCGTTTCATTTGCTGTGGCCATCGGATGAGAACTGATCAGGACGAGGAAAAAGCATCCAAATCAGGCCTTCCGCCTATGTTCGCCCGAAATTACGAAAATTCCCTTACGGACGCCTCCTGGCCCTGAAAACCACATTAGAGGCCCTTTTTTACTGCGACACACGGATGAAACCACATGCTTGTACGGGGCGATGAAGGTGGTCGGGCTACCGTCCGTTACGCATGCTTAGCTCTCCTCTTCCGAGCTGTCAGTTACGAACTTGCGACCTCTTTGGAGCTGGCGTGCTGTATGCGCGACTCTGCGGCCCCGTTCCCTCAATGAAACATTTGTTCCGCAAGAATCCAATGGGCGCGATCATACCAGCACTAATGCACCGGATCCCATCAGAACTCCGCAGTTAAGCATGCTTGGGCGAGAGCAGTACTGGGATGGGTGACCTCCTGGGAAGTCCTCGTATTGCACCCCTTTTTTGTTTTTTTTCCATCCTTAAAAAGCACCGATCTTTCTCGTTGCATTTGCTGTGGCCGTCGGATGAGAAATGATCAGGACGAGGAAAAAGCATCCAAATCAGGCCTTCAGCCCATGTTCGCTCGAAATTACGAAAATTCCCCTACGGACGCGTCCTGGTCCTGAAAACCACATCAGAGGCCCTTTTTTACCGCAACACACGGATGAAACCCCCTGCTTGCACGGGGCGATGAATGTGGTCAAGCTACCATCCGTAACGCACGCTTAGCTCTCCTCTTCCGAGCTGTCAGTTGCGAACTTGCGACCTCTTTGGAGCTGGCGTCCTGTATGCGCGACTTTGCGGCCGCATACCGTCAAAGAAACATTTGTTCTGCAAAAATCCAATTGGTGCGATCGTGCGAGCACTAATGCACCGGATCCTGTCAGAACTCCGCAGTTAAGCGTGCTTGGGCGAGAGCAGTATTGGGATGGGTGACCTCCTGGGAAGTCCTCGCATTGC
>JAKOGI010003734.1:0-10000 GCA_029747015.1 Carnegiea gigantea
CATATATATGCGCACACGCACACACACGCACAGAGAGACACACACACATATGTACATATACACACACACATAAATACGCATTCATATACAGACACACACACACACACACACACACACACACACACACACACACACACACACATACATGTGTGTGTGTGCGTGTGTATTGTAACATCCCGGATTTCCAATTTCATTTTATTACTAATCGTTAACCTATATGGCAGCGGAGCCTAGCTTGGGGTGTTACCGCCGTATTCCCTTTTTGTAAATGCCAGGCTGTGCATCGAATAGAAAAAAGAAAATTTTAATTCAAAATTTCCTCATAATACTTCAATGTGGAGAGTTCAATTATTAATAAACAACTGACAAATTGAAACAATCGTTCAATGAAATCCATTCTCTAAATAGCTAAAGGTTGGTATCCTTCAATCAGGTGTCAGGGCCTCGCTCTACTGTTGGTCCCCTAGTCCCATCCAAAACTAATTCACCTAAAAACAAAACATTATACAAAAGTGAGATAAACTCAGTAAACAATCACCCCTAGCAGTTAAGCTACGCACACAAATTCATTTCGAAAGCATTTTAGGGATAGGGGAACAACAAGGTCACACTTACTAATTTTCCATTAGTGTAATCGTCCATTCTTGCATGATCTCAGTGATGCACCCAATTTATTTCAGCTTCGACCACTTATAATCAGATTTAAGGGTGATCGGCCTCACTAGGTCTCATGGCCTAAGCTAGGGTTTAGCGCAGCCGCTTAGCTTACTCATGGCTTACCGCCGTCTATGATGGTTACTGCTTAACCGTTTCCTGGCCTGCCATCACCGTGGATGGCTACCGCTAACCTGCCCTATGTCCAATCAAGGCACGTGACCACTCACATGCATCACTTCCCGAGAAAGGCAATTGGCCTTCAATAAACATAATCCAGTTAACAATCTCACCTAAAATCAGCCTTTACAATTTCTATTATACTTATCCAAATTACAAGCCAATTTAACATGCATAACTCATTCAGAATCAGTTTGACCTTGTTGAGTTCGTGAGTATACAACCACAAGAGGGGGGGTGAATTGTGGTGTCTGATTTTCGCGTTGTAAATAACAAACACCCTCACAGAGGTTGTTCCCAAATGACAAACACCCTGATAGCTTGCTTGCACGGGGTGTTCTCAAATATTGCAGATGCGAAAATCACCAGGATAAATGCGGAAAATAAAGCACACACAATTTTTACGTGGAAAACACCTCTAGCCCAACTGAGGTGTGAAAAAACCACGACCTACCTCGTGTAGGATTTAACCACTTTCACTAACGGGTTTCACACGTTACAAATGTAACACACCTTGTTACAACTTGCAACCACGTAACCTTCTTCCCAAAGACAGGTTACACCACGTCCAACCTTCGCAAGATTAGACACGTCCAAGTTCACACGACTAGGACACACTCACTCACTTTTCTGATCCAAGATCAGGGTTACAAACACCTTACGGGGGGTGCTTCTCACTAAGCAGATGTAAGGTACAATGAAGATCCTATTATGCCAATGGTTTGAAAACTCAAATCAACCACAGCTTGTCACGGTTTTGCTTTTCAGAATGAAGCTCAAGAATTTTAATGTGAAAATCGAGTTTCCTGATTTTTTCCAGATTTTTCAGAAAGCTGTGTTGCTTCTCTTTTTTAGTCTGAGTTTTTTTCTATCTGCTTCTCGGCTTCTCTACGGGAGAGAAAAGTTGCGGTTTTTAAACACAAGGTCCAACGGTCAAAAACCAAAGAATCAGCTAAGTATGGAAAATGATTTGCAAGCAAAATATATTCTGCAACGGCTAATGATGAATTTATCCCAAAATATAAGGGATTTTGTTATCTTAAGAGATAACCCTTATCTTCCCATTGCCGTGAAGAGGTTTAAAGAGATTTTTAGCTTTTACCAAATCCGAAAAAATAGTTATAGGAATCTTTTGATTTGGCAAATCTCCCAAACCTATTTTCGCAAATCTCCATAATATTTTCAAGAGCTATCCTCTCCAGAAAAATAGCAATTTTGAAATTCAAAGAAAGTATTCTGGAGATCTTGGCCAACCAAAATGAATTTTCAAAAATAATCGGGTATGGCCACTGCAGTTCAGAAACACTCTAGGCACCTTGTTTGCAGGGTTGTTCGCAACTGGTGTTCTGAAGTACTTTAGCGCAAATACTGATTCAAGAGGTGTTTAAAATGATGTTTTCAATATTGGCATATTAACAAGAGTCTAAATAAATAAAACCTATATACCCAAGACTTCTTGTTTTGAACCAGTCATCTTATCCGAGATTTGTAGAGCTGCTGTGAACACCAAGGCCACCTTGTTTGCTGGGGTTGTTCTTTGCATTGCTAGAGTTCATGAACACGCTTTACAATCAACTGTCGAGATGGTGTTCTTGACTTAATATGGAATCACCAAGTAAAACCTGTCTAGAAGACTTGTTCTCACATGTAGCAAACCAGTTAATACAATAAAGATTACAAACACCAGTTAGGCCTGTTTGGAGATCGTGTTCGGAGCAACATTACTTGGACAAATTTTTATACACTTGGTTTTGTTATCATCAAAACTAAATATGATCAACAAATTCCCCCTTTTTGATGATGACAAACCAAGTGACCATATTGGCAAAATTTAAACGCGCTTAACAACGTTTAATGCTGATAGGGATCCTCTAGGTGCTAGGTCATACCTGGGATATGGTCTTATTCCCCCTTTTGGCATCATTAAAAAGCATAAGCAACAGGACTGATGCAAGAAAAGCAATATAGAGCATAAGGTGCAAGTAGGATTAATAAAGGGATATTGCATTAAAAACATTACAATGCCAAAAAAACTGAGATGAGAGGAAACAAGAGAACAGCCTAGAGAATCAGGGAGCAGGGGGTGGTTTCGTTTGCAGAGGAGGGATGCTAGGGGCAAGAGTGGAGAGAAGTGCAAGCAAATCTTCATCGCGTTTGGCCGAGAGAGCTCGTTCCTCAGCAAGAGCAGCCTTGACAGCTGAGAGCTCATCCTTGAGGCGAGCATGGTCCTCAAGAACAGCCTCAACCTTGGTGAAAGGTTGCCCAGAAACAGGTGGTCGAGGTGGTCGACGACCCTGTTTGGAGACTGACCCTTCGCCAACCTCATAGCCACACCCTAGCAGAGTGTCAATCCCAATCTCATCAATGATTTGGGCCGCCCCTCTTCGTGTGAGCACTATCCCAAAGTGCTCAAGCACCCTTGTCAACAGAAACCCATAGCCAAGATCATGTGCCCGAGTGGTGTTCGCAATTCGCTCTATGTGGCGAATCATGATTGCAGGGAGGTTTACTAGTTCCTCCCGATCCAGTAGGTCCACCAGACATTGATCGAAGGCATCTGCTGAGTTTCGCCCTTGACCTCGCGGTATTATGTTCTTTATGGTGAACATAAACAGTAGTTGGTGTAGGGAGGTCATTTCACCCTTCTTAACCGAGAGGGGTGTTCTCAGGCCCTGTTTTTGACTAAGGCGTTTGGACACCTCTAAGAGCCTGGCTGTTTCCAGGGCAGTTTTTCTTTCCTCACATACACAGCAAATCCACGAGAATGGATGCCCAGAATGTCACCAAGGGTGGCTGCATCAAAGGAGAAATGGCACTCATTGACAGCACTTGTCACCACCCCATTTGTGACAGAGCAGTTGGCATAGAACTCAGCCAACTCAGGCACAGAACACCCTTGCTGGGGGTTTGCAAACAACTCAAGCCAGCCTTGGGCTCGAAGCTTGTTCAAGAACACCCCCAGACCATGTTCCTCGAAAAAGGCTTACATTCACTACCTTCCCCCTGACGACATTGCGCTTCAGCAACTGCGTATGTTTGTCAGACATAGGAGAGGGAGTGAACTGCTTTGGGCGTTTAAGGACAGGAACAGAGGTGGTAGTTTCTGGTAGGGGGCTGTTCTGGGCTTTCGCTTGAGGGGTGTTTTGGCAGGAGAGGGCTTCACAGCAGGTTTATTGGTTGGTTTTGGAGGAGTTTGTTCTTTAGAGGACTCGGAAAACACCGGTGTCCCCTGTTTAAAGGTGGTGTTCTCAGAGTCGGAACTCAAGAACCCTTCAGAAGAAGAAGAAATCTCCTCGATGATAGGAGCAGAGGGTTTGGAGGGACGATGAGAGGATTGAAACGCTAGCCTTGCAGATTTTCGAGAGGGCTTAGAGGATTGAGAAGAAGAGGGAGTTTGAGAGGGTTGAGACCTTGGTTGTGGCCTTGTTCTTGGCGTTCTGCTACGCCTAGCCATGATTTTCACCCTCTTCCTTTTCTCTCCAGTTTGAAATTCTAGAGTGGAGATTTCAGTCTCAGGGAGAGAATTCTTCTCTAGACTCTCCTCTGACGACTCATTCGACTTCCCTTGGAAGTCGACATGCAGATCCTCCACAAACACACCTTCGACAGAGGCAGCCCCTGTTTCTGTCGCGGTGTTAGAGAACAACCCAGAAGAACAGGGCTCAAAATTAAACCCTTCAGGGCTTTCCAAGAATTGTTCTTGAGACCCCGACTTTGTCCCCTCTGACTCAACTAAAATGGGACAAGCAATTGCCCCTACGAGGAACACCAATTCCCTTCCACATTCAAAGGGAATATCATCCATCCCCATTTCCACTGATTTTAGGGACAAGCGATTCAGGAACTTGAAAGGCTTGTAAAGAATTGGGCGAGGGGGAGCAGGGATTGAGGCTGCAAGAATGAGGGCTTTTGATTGAGAAGAGTTGTTGGAAGCCATTGTTGCTAGAAGAGAGAGATTAGGGTTTAAAGTGTTTGTAGGATGTTTGGTTTTTGCTTGAGGGCGAGATGAACGATAGTACTGAGAGCAGGGCATATAGAGAGAGAGAGAGAGAGAGAGCAGCCGAATCTTTGAGAAGATTTCTTGATTTGCAACGGGTAGGAGCATTAGCATCTTGTGCCTTGGGAAGGAAAGAAAACACACCGAGCAACCAAGGGGCGTACCTGTTCTCTGTATTATGCCTGTTCTTTGCCGTCTGACCTGATTCGACTGAATGGCATTAAGACGGCTCCAGTACATCCCCTTATGCTGTACTAAGTAGATAAGAGACAAAAAAAAATGCACGCAATTCGGGTGTATGCAATCACATCCGTTATTAATAAAATTTGCAAACAGGGGGAGAGAACATGGTGTAAAGGTTGATCTTACCAAACCCAGTTCATGTTCTGGAAACAGGTATCTCAGGGTGTTCTCACCAACCCTAGTTCCAGTCTATTTCTTTCAAAATGATCTCTAGTGAGTGCCTTAGTGAATATATCAGCAATTTGATTTTCCGTTGAGCAAAAATTCATAGAGATTAAACCCTTTTCAACATTATCTCTCAAGAAATGATGTCGAATGTCAATATGCCTTGTTCTTTTATGTTGACATGGATTTTTGGCAATGTTAATTGCACTTGTGTTATCACAAAAAATAGGAATGCATCCAATGTCAACACAAAAGTCCTTAAACTGTTGCCTTATCCACAACAGTTGAGCACAACATGAAGCTGCTGCAACATATTCAGCTTCTGCTGTGGACATGGCAACAGAATGTTGCTTCTTGGTAGCCCAAGATACCAACAAGGTCCAAGAGAGTGAGCCATACCTGAGGTACTCTTTCTATCAACTAGGAATCCAGCATAGTCAGCATCAGCATATCCAACAAGATCAAAATTGCAACCTTTAGGATACCATAAAGCTAAATTAGGTGTATGTTTCAAATACCTTAGTATCCGTTTAACAGCCTTAAGATGAGTTTCCTTAGGATTAGACTGAAACGGGCACATAAACCAACACTAAAAACAATATCAGGTCTACTAGCGGTTAGGTATAAGAGTGACCCAATCATAACCCTATAGAGTTTCTCCTCAACTGAGGGACTCCCATCATCCATAACCAACTTGGTTGAAGGAGAAATAGGAGTGTCTATGGGTTTGGCTGACTCCATCCCAAAACGCTTAAGTAACTCCTTGATATACTTTGCTGATGGATCATGGTGCCGTTTGGAGTTTGCTTGATTTGTAAGCCTAAGAAAAAATTAAGCTCACCCATCATGCTCATCTCAAACTCACTCCTCATCATATTTGAAAATTCATTGCATAAATCATTATGAGTTGCACCAAATATAATGTCATCAACATATATTTGGACAATCAAAAAATGTTCCCCCTTAGATTTTAGAAACAAGGTATTGTCTACCTTGCCTCTTCTAAAATCATTTTCAAGTAAAAAACTTAACAACCGTTCATACCAAGCTCTTGGAGCTTGTTTTAAACCATAAAGTGCCTTGTCAAGTTTCAAAACATGATTTGGAAAATCACCATTTTCAAAACCAGGGGGTTGTTTGACATACACCTCTTCTTTAAGGTATCCGTTTAGGAATGCACTTTTAACATCCATTTGATATAGCTTGATCCATATGAGCTGCAAAGGCTATTAAGATTCGAATAGCCTCAATTCTAGCAACTGGTGCAAAGGTTTCTTCATAGTCGATCCTTTCTTCTTGATTGTATCCTTGTACAACCAGCCGTGCCTTTTTCCTAGTGACTGTTCCTGACTCATCCAGTTTGTTTCGGAACACCCACTTGGTTCCAATGATTGTTCTCTCTGCAGGTTTAGGTACAAGGTGCCATACTTTGTTTCTCTCAAATTGATTAAGCTCTTCTTGCATAGCCGTGACCCAATCTGAATCTGCAAGAGCTTCATTCACACTTTTTGGCTCAATGTTAGAAAGAAAAGCATAGAAAGCACAAAAATTCTTTAGTTTAGATCTAGTTTGCACTCCAGTATTAATATCTGACAAGATTTGATCAAGACGGTGCGAACTATGGTGCTTCCATGGTCGTGGAGTAAGAGGATCCACAGACCCATGCTCTACTCTAGTCGTAACATAATGCTTACGATCATCTCCCGAGCCTGTTTCTGTACATGTTTGTAAGTCTATTCCTGAAGAACACGGTTCCGAAGAGGGTTCAGCGGTGTTTTTCCCTGTTTGGTGTTCACCTTGCCTACTGTTCTGAGGAACACCTTCAGGAGTTGTTTTCTCCATGGTGTTCTTACCTCGTTTATCTTGGAGCAACACTTCTTTTCGAACAAAACCTAATTCAAGTTCATCTTCCTGTGCATCATTCTCACTCAACACTTTAGATTCATTAAAAAGCACATGCACACTTTCCTCAACACACAAGGTTCTTTTGTTAAAGACTTTGTATGCCTTGCTGTGAGAAGAATAGCCAAAGAATATTGCCTCATCACTCCTAGGGTCAAACTTTCTTAAGGCATCCTTCCCATTATTATGCACAAAACACCTACAACCAAATGTCCTTAGGTGCGTAATATTGGGTTTTCTGCCCTTGAAAAGTTCATAAGGAGTTTTGCTCAAAATGGGTTTGATCATGCATCTATTTATAATGTAACATGAGGTGTTCAATGCTTCTGCCCAGAAATACCTAGGAAGACCACTAGTTATAAGCATTGTTCTGGTCATGTCTTCCAGGGTTCGATTTTTGCGCTCAACCACCCCATTTTGTTGGGGTGTTCTTGGGGCTGAGAAGTTATGATCAACACCATGTTTATTACAATAGTTAATAAAACTTGCATTTTCAAACTCAGTTCTATGATCAGATCTCAAGCTAATTAAAGAGTGTCCTACTCTCTTTTCAACCTTTTTGAGAAAGGCAATAAAATTCTCAACGGTTTCATCTTTGGATGCCAAAAACAAGGTCCAAGTAAATCGAGAGTAATCATCCACTACAACAAGCACATACTTTTTCCCACCTCTACTGGTTACCCTCATTGGACCACACAAATCAATGTGTAATAATTCTAGAGGTCGAGTAGTGCTTACACATTTTTTCGATTTAAAAGAAGATCTGACGTGTTTGCCTTTTGCACAAGCTTCACATACCTTGTCATCATTAAATTTGATGGAAGGTAGTCCAATAACTAGGTCTTTTAAAACAAGTTTGTTTAACAAGGATAAGCTTGCATGACCTAGTCTCTTGTGCCATAGTATTATATCATCATTTAATGCATTTAAACAAGTCAGATTATTTTGGGGAAGAGTGGAAATACAAACTTTATAAACATTTTGACATCGCTTCCCCCTCAACCCAACATCTCCTGTGTCGTCATTTACAACCAAGCAACGTGTTCGTGAAAACACCACTAGGTTGTTCTTGTCACACAGTTGGGACACACTTAGCAAATTGTGCTTTAAACCATCAACTAAGTGCACATTATCAATTGAGTGGGAGAGAGTTTTACCAATATTACCTATACCGACAATTGCCCCAGACTTGCCGTTTCCAAATGCTACACTCCCACCATTCAAAGCTGTATGTGAGAGAAAGTTTGATCTTTCACCAGTCATGTGCCGTGAACACCCTCTATCAACGAACCACAACTGCCTGTTTCCAAGGGTGTTAGTGGGGTTGTTCGTAAGGTTGTTCTCTCTCACTCCAGCCTGCAAAACAAATCACGGGTTAGTTTTGGGAACCCAGATCCACTTGGGTCCCATTCTTTTAGACATGTAAAGCTCATTTTTTCTAATCCAGATTTGTTTCACATACCTTTCATTCTTTTCATTGGCATGTTTTCTTAAAGGGCAAGTGTATCTATAATGACCCGTTTTGCCACAATGAAAGCAAACAATGTTTTAAGGTAATCCCACATACTTTCTGTGAATTGGGTAGACTGTTCGTTTAGGCTTATACCCAAGTCCCTTTTTGTTTCGACTGTGGTGAGTGTTTAACCAATCAAGGGCTTGTGAGGACTCGTTCCAGCGCTTGGTTGTGGCAAGCTCGTTTTCCAGTTTTTCTATATCAGCATGCAAACCTTTGTTCTCCCTGAGCAAGGACTCAACCATTCCTTCTACCTCAAAGAGTTTTTCTTCCATTCGAGAATAATCTCCTTCTTTTATAAAGAGGTTTTCTTTGAGCAAGTTAATATTCTCATGTAAACCGAGGTTTTCATTTTTAAGAATTTCATTTTCACGTTCTAGGTCACGAACTTCTCTTTTTAGATCAGCACAAGTGTCTATCAAATTATATAGAAGTTCTTCTAAAGTAGCTTTGTTAAGACCATGTACCTTGCTCTTGAGATCTGAGAGGCTGATTGTTGATTCATCATCTGAATCTGAATCACTTCGTGCCATAAGTGCTACGACCCCTTCTTCAGCTTCAGATTCTCCTTCATCCTCAGAGGAATCTCCCCAAACAGCCAGCATAGCTTTCGAGAATCGCTTGCCCAGATTGTTTACAGGGTGTTTTCGAACCTGTTTTCGAGGGTGTTCGGGCGTCTGATCTTCTCGAAGCAGAGGCAATTCTTGACTAAGTGATCTGGTTTGCCGCACTTGAAACACCCTGTGAGCTGTTCTTTGGAGGTGTTTCTGGACTTGCTGAAGTCTTTTCTTTTGTTGTTTTCCTTGACCCTTTTGAAGAATTTCTTGAATTTTCTGGACATTAGGGCCATTTCTTCATCTTCAAGGTCAGAGTCAGTGTCCTCATGTGCTTTCAAGGCAAGCCCACGATCCTTCTTTTGCTCCTCTCTTTGCTGTTAGTTCTTTCGGAGTTCATAGGTCTGGAGATTACCAATCAACTCGTCGAGGGTGATCTGGTTCATGTCTTTAGCCTCTTGGATGGCTGTTACTTTTGCCTCCCACGTGCGAGGTAAAATTCTGAGGATTTTCCTCACCAACTCTTCAGTGGTGAAAGATCTTCCCAGGGATTTTAACTCGTTAGTGATGTGGGTGAACCGTGTATACATGTCCATCACAGTTTCATGATCACCCATATCAAACAACTCATATTGTCACATAAGTAGCTCAATTCTAGATTGTTTAACTTGACTCGTACCTTCATGAGCAACTTGCAGAGCATTCCAGATAGCTTGGGCTGATTCACACTCAGAGATGCGAGGGTATTCATCGGGTCCTAGGCCAAAATATAGAAGCTTTTTGGCCTTGGCA
>JAKOGI010003734.1:15000-43592 GCA_029747015.1 Carnegiea gigantea
TTCGAATCTATTTAGTTAACTTATGCCTGAAGATTTAATTCGAAGTGATTTACATATGTTTAGCTTCCATTCGAATCAATTGACGTAAATTATACCTGAAATGTTAATTCGAAGTGGCTTATATATGTTTAGCTTCAATTCAAATTAATTGACGTAGATTATGCCAGAAATATTAATTCGAAATGAATTATGTATGCTTAGCTTCGATTCAAATCAATTTAGTTAATTCAAGATGAAAGTTTTAATTCGAAGTAAGGTAAGTATGTTTAGCTTAGTTTCGAATTTATTTACTTAATGCATGCCTGAAGATGTCATTCGAAATAAATTATAAATGCTTAGAATTAACGTATATATATGATTAGTCATGTCATAATCGTATATGAATCATAATCATATATGAACTTCGAAATGAGTTGTAATTATTTAGAATTAACGTATAAACATGCTTAGTTATTTCATAATCGTTGGTTAATTTCAAAGCGAATTGTAAGAGTTTAAAATCAACGTATATGAAAGTTTAGTCGTTCCATGATCGTTTATAAACTTCGAAGTGAATCGTTTTATGTTTAAATAGAGACTTGATTCATGTTAAGCTTGAAAGGCATGAATAGTTAAGCTTGAATGGCTTGAATAGGCTTAAATGTAACTTCGAATCGATACTTGTCTATTTGATTGAATTATGCTTATGAAACAGCTCTAGAAATAATATTTGAATGACGAACTAAGCATGTTTATGTCCCTCAACTGAAATATATGAATGTAATCGTGTTTCATGCTTAGTAGGTTTAACTTAGCTTGCTAAACGTCCATTTCGAGTTAAGATCGTATGAATGCCTATTACATATATATGAGTGTATGGCTATAACCGTTGGTTGCAGCGCACTGCTAATTGTTAGCTGTATATTCAGTAAGTTAAGCACTGGTAAATTGTGTAAGTTTATGTATCACTTTTCAGTATATCCTAATGATTAGGATGCTAGATTGTAAATTGAAAACCGAGATGGTAGTTGGATGGTTTGAGGAAGAACTATGAGTGGTTCGAGGTTCTTGTGGTACGGTACTTGTGAGGAGGGAGTCTGGGTTGTGAATTAACCGCAATCGTGTGGATTGCAAGGCCATGTGTGGCTCATTGTGTTGAATTGATTATGAAGTGCTTGAATGCGATATATGTGCACCCCCTTCCCTTCGATGCTCTCAAGTTGCATTATGTGCATAATGGTGAGTTTTTCAAAGAATGATTTCATGTTTTGAAATGATAGTAGCCATAATTATTAGTGTATGATGGCCTACTTTAACTAAATAAATACAGTTTTGAGAGTGAACTCGCTCGAATGGGGGAATCCCTAAAGAGTTTTATAAATGCGTGAGTTGTATGAAAAGTATTTCGGTGTGAGAGGCAGCAAACTTATTAGCCGTTATGGCCCATATGCTTTAAAGTGGCTAAGATAATGTGCTTCGGACAATATGAAAAGAACGATGTTAACCTAGGGGAAGGTCCGGAAACCCTAGAGGCCCTGATGAGGGTTAATGTAATGGTCCGATATGTTATATGTAACCATCCTGCGAGTAAGAGCTTAAGTGTGAGCGTTAGGTCTCACTATGGGGTTGAGAATAAATCTCACCTAGTTAGCACCTATAATGATCTTATGCCAGAAGTATTTTGGTACTAAGTTAAGAAAAGCAATTGGCCTTTGCCATTTTAAACGACTAAAAAGGAAAGGAAGTTCTTTTTATGGGCTCAAAAGGCTACATGGAATGATGTATGAAAACCTTATAAGGGTCGTTATACGACCAATATAAAATGAAATCTCTTTTAAAGGATCAAGAACCCCAAGAGGTCGAGAAAAATGTTTTCAATGAAAGAAAGTTTTCAATGGATGCTTTACGAAATGATTCTTAAGCATGATTGAATGTGGATTCTAATATCATGTGGCCTCATCCTTATCCGTATCGAACCTGTCTGATTCAAAGTGCATGAATTGAGAAAGAAAGTTATAGCATGTTAAAAGTTCCATGAACGAAGGCATCTTTCCCAAAAGAATGAACGTTGATATGTGAATAGCCTACAAGGGTGTCATGTAGCTTAATATGATGATTAATAATATGTAAATGCTTGATACGTGTTTATGTGTGCCTTATGTATATTATATGAATGAAATGCCAAGAAAAGTGTGATTATGAAAAGAGATAACCTTATGTGCACGTCATATGAATGATGGTTCATGTGTAGTATAAATGGAATGCTAAGAAGTTATGTTATAAAAAGAAAGATCCCTATGCTTAAACCTCGATGCTTGCTTATGTGCTTAACTGCTTGTTATTAAAGAAACTTAGTCATTGAGGGACCTAGAAATATGTTTGAGTGGTTAAGATGAGGTTTATGTTCAGCGATCCTTCCATAAGGGTTTTATAAACACCTAATATGATAGTAAAGTATGAATACGTGATATGTGACTATTAAAAATATTACTGCCTACAGCGGTTTTGGTTTTAAGGGGGTTGGGGAACACTCACTGAGCGTGTGGTTGCTCATCCCACTACTCTTTCCCCTTTTCTGAAGGTCTCTTTGTGACAGGTGAAAGTCAAGCCTCTCATGCAGAGTTGAAGTTTACCCTTGATTGGAAAAGAGTCATGTGTGCCTACTTACGTTCTTAATGAAGCCATGTATAGTATTCTCAGTTTATAAACGTTTGTCAACAATTATTCTAGCTCATGTAAAGCGTATGGTATCAAGGTCGCTCTATATGGCTGTATGAGCCAACCATCTAAATAGTTATATGTCCTCTCGGTTAAAGTTAGTTATGTTTTGGGATGTAAACTTCAATACTCCGGTTGTGTGAACCGTTGAGTTGTATCTTTCGCTTTTCCTTTATTAATGAATTATTCTCTTTGGTGTACTCCGAGTAGGTGGCTCGTTCAGTTATGAACTCCGGCGTGTGGCTGTTGAGTTTCTTTTAATGTTTTGCACTTTCGTTGATTACAGGGACTTTTTGTAAGGCTTTTAGCCTGGAAACGGTCAGTTTTTAGGAGAAACTCTGCCCGTTTCGTCCCAAGAATTAAGTAAGATGCAAGAGAATGTAACGCTCCTGACCCTAAGAGGTTGGGGGTGTTACAGACGTACTAACGATTGAGTTTAGGATAGGAGGTTGTGAGATTGGATTAGCGATTTTAGTTGATTGGGCAAGCGACCAAGGGGGAAAAAAAAGGAGTATAAGGGGCCGAAGCCCCTTATTTTGTCACGACACACGCATGAAAGGGGGGTTGGTTTCTGTAAGGGCTATGCTTTCGTGCTATCACCGATTAACTGTTTAGTTGCTGATTTGACCAGTTGCTTTTAATTTGTTATCCGACGAAAGTATTAAATCGACCGTGTGAGTTTTTAACGACTAGTTTCAATAAAAGGGGCGATTATTTGGCTAATGTTATCATTGACGCTACTTATTTATAAAACATTTGAATCTATGCTAAACCCAGTTTTTAAAATCGTTTTTCGTTTTGCTTGGCAGATTCCCAAAGTTTAAACCAAAATGTACATGGTAGGTCGTTCAATTTGGGTTTAACCTAACTATTAGCGAGTACGGATCAAAATTTAGCTGTATGTTGTTAGTTTAATCCCAAAAAAAAAAAAAAAGATTGAAAAGGGGGAAGGGGGACCGAAGTCGGGCAGAACCCGACCCCCTCTCTCTCACCGCACGCTCTCTCTCTCTCTCTCTCTGCCACGCTCTCTCTCTCCCTCGCTCTCGCCGGTCACCGGTCGCCGTCTGGTGACACCACCGGCCTTCACGTGTCGCCGGCGAGAGGAGGAACTGCCTGGTCCCCTCAACCACGCGTCCCAGCCACCCAATTCTCCAACGAACCTCGTCCACTTCGCACGGCCATTTACCCACGTGTCTCCTTCGCCAGAACCGGCCGCCCAGTTGCCGTTAACCGGCGGCCCACCTTCCTTTCAGCCTCCCCTATAAATTCGAACGAAATCGAACCTCAATCCGCCACAAGCTTCACGGAATCAAGGGCTAGGATTCGAAATTGCTAGCTGACGGGCTTGGGTTCGAGATTAGCAGTGTGGGAGCGTTGGTAATCACTGTTTGAGGTTGAAACTAGGCTAACCCAAGTAAGTGTTTCTCCCTCCTAAGTTATTACTATTTTCGAAGTTAATTTTCAGCAGTTTGATGTTACATGTCAAGTTAGGGCTTGTTAAATTCGTTAGAAATGACAAGAAATAAGTTATTCATGCTTAGGTTCGAATCAATTGGTTGTTTCATGCCTGAATTTGTGAATCGATGTGAATTTTGTATATAAACCACAATCTTGCGTGAACAGTGAATTCGAATTTATGTGGACGTACTTAGCTTCGAATCGAGTTAATGAGTTATTGTTTAAAACGGAATTAAAATCGAAGTTAATTTAACGTATTTAGCTTCGATTCGAGTTAAAGAGTTATTGTTCAAAACGGAATTAAAATCGAAGTTAATTTAACATATTTAGCTTCAATTCGAGTTAAAGAGTTATTGTTTGAAAAGGAATTAGAAACGAAATTAGTTTGATATGTTTAGAATCGACTCAAGTTATTTAGCTAATATATGAAAAGGAATTAAAATCGAAGTTAATTTAACGTATTTAGCTTCGATTCGAGTTAAAGAGTTTTTGTTCAAAACGGAATTAAAATCGAAGTTAATTTAACATATTTAGCTTCGATTCGAGTTAAAGAGTTATTGTTTAAAACGGAATTAAAATCAAAGTTAATTTAACATATTTAGTTACGAATCGAGTTAAAGAGTTAATATTTGAAAAAGAATTAGAAACGAAGTTAGTTTGACATATTTAGCATCGATTCAAGTTATGTAGCTAATTTATGAAAATGGATTAAAAACGAAGTTAGTCTAACGTGTTTAGCTTCCATTCGAATTGGACTAGCTAATGTTTTATGTGTGTAAACGTAATAAATTTGAACCCTTTTAGTACATTCGTGCTAAGGAAATTACTTCGAAATGCATTGTTGTGTTTAGCATGGAATTATATTTGATTTACTGAATAAAGTATCGTTGAATTACGAATAAATGTGGCTATTTGCACGTTTGTTGTAACGCTCCGCTGAATGATGCTGGTTGCTCAGGTAAGGGCCTAAACTCCCCTCTCTTTTGCATAAGCTAATATGATAAGATGATGTGATTAATAAATCGATGAATCGAGTTGGTAGTTGGATGGTTTGAGGAAAGAATTATGAGCGTTCGAGGTCTTGTGGTACGGTGCTTGTGAGGAGGGAGTTCGGGTTATGAAATTACCGCAATCGTGTGGATTGCGAGGCCATGTGTGGCTCATTGTATTGAAATGATTACGAAGTGTTTAAATGTGATATGTGTGTTTCCCTTTCCTCGTATATTTAAAATGTAACATGTGTATGGAAGGGGGATGTTTTGGCTAATGACTTTTCATGTGTTTTAAATGAACAATAGCCATGTCTAGTAACGAGCTATGGCCTATTTTAGCTATTCAAATAGTGTTTGGGAGGAACCCCTAAAACGTTTTAACAAAAGGGAGATGGGAATTATACGTTGAATGATTTCATTGTTTGAAACGGAAAACTACTAGCCGTTATGGCCGATACGCTTTGAGTGGCTAAGATAATGTGCTGCGGACAATATGAAATGATGTAATGTTTTCCTAGGGGATAAGTCCGGATAAACCCTAGAGGCCCTGACGAGGGCTAATGTAATGGTCCGATATGTTATATGTAGTCATCCCGGGAGTAAGAGCTTAAGCGTGAGCGTTAGGTCTCACTATGGGGTCGAGAATGGTTCTCACCCAATCAGCACCCTGTAATGATCTTATGCCAGAAGTATTTTCCTACTAAGATAAGAAAAGCAATTGGCCTTTGCCATTTTATAGATGTTTAAAGAAAAAAAAAGAATGTTTTACGGGCCAAAGAGGCCATACGGAATGAATATGAAATGCTTTCAAATGTTCAAAGAATGTTTCATTACAGATTTAAAGAAAATGCTCTTAAACATGATGAATGTGGCTTCAAATAGAATATGTGACATGCTAGTGAATTGTGAAATGACGTTCAAATGTGCCTAGTGAATACGTAAGTTGTGACTTGTCCAATATTTATGATCTACAACCTGTGCCTTATAATATGTTGCCTAATACCATGTTAATAGTAGCTAAATGCTTGATAAGTGGGTATTATGAGTAATATTGCTTGAAAAGGGTTTTGTTTTAAGGAGTGGAGGAACACTTACTGAGCATGTGGTGGCTCACTCCATTTCCTTTCCCCTTTTCCCCCAGGTGAAGAATGAATGGACCGCTAGTTGCTTCCGCTGAAGTTTCTATAATGTGAAGTTGTGAAGTCATCTGAAGTGTTGTCTTGTATTGAGAAAGTGCGTACGTTGGTCATGTAGTGGCTCAAAGGCTCTGGCAGCATGAACCCATGTAAACCTTTTGTAATAAGTGTTTGTAAAGGGCTTAAGCCCCTCCACGAGTGTCGCCGGAAACTCCTATTTCCTTTTTGAATTTAGTTGTAATGATACAGGTACCCTACAAATTATAATGTAAATTATGGAAATGTTGAAATTACAGACGGAACTCTGCCGGATTCGTCTCAGGATTTCCCCAACCTAAGGAGGGGGGGATTGGTATTTGTGAAGAAGAAATTTAATAAAAGAAGAGCCTTAAGGGTCTCCCTCGGGGGATCCTGGCGGTGTGACATCCCTGGTAGGTAGTGGGGGTGTTACATTAGGTGGTATCAAAGCCATACGTTGCATATGCATATAGATGTGACCTTAGGAGTGTCAATTTGTGAAATTATGTGCCTTAATGTGTTTACTTGAGCCTACTACGTGCTTACCTGCTTACTTGAGGACACGAACTAGAATATGGTTTAGGACTCCCATTCAAATGCGTGCTTCTTAGTTCATGTCTAATCTCGTGTGGTGGTGTAGGATGGTGTTTAGCATTGATGATTTCGAGTACCTCCCATTCTGGCTGGCCGCGTGGAATGCGGTTTTCTTTTGGGAAGCAATGATTAGGAGTAACCAGAGGGGACCCTTACGGGTCACCCAAAACCACTGGACTTACAAGTTCATCCGAACGATGCCGTGCACGGGAAGATGGGGCGAGGTCACCTCAATCCTCCGTCTATTTCATGTACGCAGGGGAGCTTACACTCCGTTTACTTTCCGAGGATTAGTGGATTTCCTAATGTTAGCAGAAGGGCGGGTGGATTCCTTAGGAAGTACCCCCTTGGGAAGGAGCGATGTTGCCATGCAAATGATCAATACGGCTCTAATTGCTCCTGCTGCTACCCAACAACTACCAATCACAATAGTAGAGAGAAATCAGATTGAACATCGTCAAATGAGACTTCTGTTCGCAGAAAACCCTCAGGCAAGACGATACAAGCGAGTAGCCGCTCTATGGGCACGTTGGATAGATTCCTTTGGTGCACAATACCCCCGGGGCTGGCAAGCCACGATGCTCAGAATGAGAGAACTGGTGGATGGAGCACCTGATGTGGAGTACTCCCCACCGTTTGTATTATGGGACCTACTAGCCCCAGTTGAGTCTGAGGGCTCGAATAATCCAACGGTAGATGATCCCCCTGAAGAGGGTTCCTCAGGTGGTAACTAGGGTGGTAATAGGGGCTATGTGTAGCCTGGAGTCATCAATGTGTGCATTGTATTTAAATAAAACTTGGTTAATGTGCTTTTGAAAATGAATAAACATGGGTGATACCCGATATTTCGTGATTCGTGAAAGCGCATTTTTTTTGAGAAGTGATTCGTGCGACCAAAATAGGATCGCACGAATACTTAAAGCTCTGTACATTCTGTTTAATGTTGGACTATGTTTTTAAATGCTTTTGACAATCTATTTTTATGAATAAAAACTAAGCAACTTTGCATAAACGACTGTGTAGCCAATGCCTCCACGAAGGGAACAGATGGCGGCACCAACCGCCTTGGAGATGATTTGTCAGTTTAATAAGTTGAGACCACCAAGGTTTAGTGGTGGAACAGATCCTCTTGCCTATGAGGAATGGCTAAGAAGGATGGAGAATTTGTTTGAAGTAATGGACTGCCCCGAAAATTTTAAAGTACGTCTGGCGACCCATCAGTTCGAAAAGGAAGCAGAATTCTGGTGGGGCACTGTCAAACCTCGAGCGGGTGAACCAGCTCTAACTTGGGAACAACTAAAAACTGTGATGGATGCTCAGTATTACCCACGAGATGTAAAGAGGGCAAAGGAACAAGAATTTCTACGGTTGAAACAAGGCCAAATGAGTGTGGTAGAATACGCGGCGAAGTTTAACGAGCTTAGTCGCTTTGCGCCTAATCAAGTCGCAACTGAAGAAATGAAGATGGACCACTTCGAGCAAGGTCTTAAAGGACCCATTAAGCGGATGATAGCTGGGCATGTTTTCACCAGCTTCCAGGAGATGTACCAGAGGGCGGTGAAAATAGCCCGAGTCATAGCTGAAACCGAAGAGGAAAGTCGTCAGATTGGCCCAGCAAAAAGAAAGTTTAATCAAGGAGGGTCCAGTACCCAGGGAAGCAATAAGATCGGCAATTTCGACAACCGGGGAAAAGGAAAACAAGTTGTACCAAGGCAGGCGCTGGAACCCTGCAACCAATGCGGGCGTATGCACTCTGGTCGGTGCCGATATGGCACACAAGAATGCTATGGGTGTGGATCTACGGACCACAAAATTGCAAATTGCCCCAAAAAGGCGTGGAATCGGCAGAACAGTACACAAGGTTCAGGCACGGGGGCTAATCCAATTCCACAAAGAGGCCGACCTCCTGTGAATGCAACTTCAGAAGGCAAACGAGGTGGAAAAAGGCCGCAAGCAGGTGGCCGGGTGTTTAGCTTGGAAGGAGGTGAGGCGGAGGACCTCACTGCCACCGTATCAGGTACCCTTTTTATTAAACATCTTTATGCTTATGTTTTATTTGATTCAGGTGCCACACATTCTTTTGTAAATCCTACCTTTGCAAGGAAACTCGCTAGCAAGCCCAGTGAAATGGATGTACAATTATGTGTGACTACCCCCTTAGGGTCTGCTTACTATACCGACCTTGTCTTTAAGGACTGTGCTATTCAATTGGAAGGGAGAACTCTCCCTGTAGACCTAATACAGCTGGATATACAAGGTTGGGATGTTATTCTAGGGATGGACTGGTTAATGAGACATAAAGTTACTATTGACTGCGAGAGAAAACTGGTTACCTTCACGACCTCCAATGGAGAAAGAGTAACCTTTAAGGGAAGTGGCCACCAAATAACCATTCCAACGGTATCTGCTATGCAAGCACTCAAAATGTTGAAGAAAGGATGTCAGGGCTATTGGTGTGCAATTGAGGTCGCAGAACTAAAGGAGCCGGACTTGAGTGAGATTCCGGTAGCGAGGGAATTTCCACAGGTGTTTCGAGAGGTACCGGGGCTACTGCCCGACAGAGAAATCGAATTCACCATTGAACTAGTGCCTAGAACCGCTCCAATATCCAAGGCACCTTATCGAATGGCACCTGCGGAATTGGCGGAGTTGAAAGCTCAGTTGCAAGAGCTACTAGATAAGGGGTTAATTCAACCTAGTGTTTCACCCTGAGGAGCACCAGTACTATTTGTGAAGAAGAAAGATGGGAGTTTGAGGTTATGTATTGACTATCGAAAACTAAACAAGGTAACGGTTAAGAATAAATACCCACTCCCTCGAATTGATGACCTGTTTGATCAATTGGCTGGTGCTTCGGTGTTCTCAAAGATTGATTTGAGATCCGGGTACCATCAATTGAAGATCAAGAAGGGGGACGTGCCTAAAACTGCTTTTCGCACTCGATAAGGCCACTACGAGTTCTTGGTGTTACCGTTCGGACTAACGAACGCTCCTGCCTTCTTTATGGACTTGATGAACAGAGTCCTTAAGCCCTTCCTAGATAAATTTGTAGTGGTGTTCATCGATGATATCCTGGTTTACTCGAAGACCAAGGAAGAGCATGCAAACCACTTGCGAATGGTGCTGAAAACCCTAGAGGAGCACAAATTATATGCCAAACTTAAAAAGTGTGAGTTCTGGTTAGAAAGGGTACAATTTCTGGGACACATAGTGACCAAAGATGGCATCTCGGTGGATCCGGCAAAGGTAGAGGCCATTATAAACTGGCCAAGACCAACAAACGTCTCCGAAGTGCGAAGCTTTTTAGGTATAGCTGGCTACTATCGAAGGTTTGTAGAAGGATTTTCAAAACTAGCCTTACCTATTACCAAACTACTTCGGAAGGCCACTAAATTTGAATGGACCCCAGAGTGTGAAGATAGCTTTCAGGAGCTAAAGAAACGTTTGGTATCTGCACCAATATTGGCGATACCTGAAACAATGAAGGATTTGTAATCTACAGTGATGCATCCAAGAAGGGACTGGGTTGTGTATTAATGCAGAAAGATAGAGTTATTGCTTATGCCTCTCGCCAATTGAAGCCCTACGAAGAGAATTATCCAACACATGACCTAGAATTGGCCGCGGTGGTATTTGCCTTGAAAATCTGGAGACATTACCTCTATGGAGTAAGGTGTGAAGTATACACTGACCACAAGAGCTTGAAATACATCTTTACTCAAAAAGAGTTAAACATGAGACAAAGAAGATGGCTAGAACTCCTTAAGGATTATGATATGGAGATCAAATATCATCCTGGAAGAGCAAACGTGGTGGCTGACGCACTGAGTAGAAAATCCATGGGGTCTGTAGCCTGTCTACTTACACAAGAAAAGAGACTCCTAAGGGAGCTCGACGTGCTACAAATAGAGGTAGTACTGCGAGGAAATCAAGGCTACTTGACAGCGCTCCAAGTCTCTTCGCCATTGATCGAAACGATCAAACAACAGCAGAAGGATGACCCTGAACTTATGAGGACAAAGAAAGGCATGGAAGAGGGAAAGAATAAGGAATTCTCCATCCGAAATGAGGTACTTTGGTATGGGAATAGACTGTGTGTACTGAACATAACAGCTCTCAAGGAGGAATTGTTAAAGGAGGCGCACAATTCCACACTTGTTGTACACCCTGGGAGTACGAAGATGTACCATGACTTGAAGACCCATTACTGGTGGAATGGCATGAAAAGGGATATCGCAGAGTACGTGGCTCGATGTCTTACGTGCCAACGGGTGAAAACCGAGCATCAAAAACCTGGAGGTTTACTGCAACCCTTGCCAATTCCTGAGTGGAAATGGGAACACATCACCCATGGATTTCATGATTGGAATGCCAAAAACCATCAAACAACACGACGGTGTGTGGGTTATAGTTGACAGATTGACCAAGGCTGCACACTTCTTGCCCATCAAGGCCGCTTTCACCTCTGAGCAACTAGCTAACCTATACATTAAGGAGATAGTTAGACTGCATGGTGTGCCACTCAGTATTGTGTCAGATCGCGATACCAAGTTTGTATCTCGCTTTTGGCATGGGTTTCAAAGAGCAATGGCCACAAAATTACGATTAAGTACGGCCTTCCATCCTCAGACGGACGGTCAATCCGAAAGAACTATTCAAACTCTGGAGGATATGTTGAGAGCCTATGCCCTCGATTCTGCTGGAACTTGGGATCATAACTTGCCTCTGGTTGAATTTGCGTACAATAATAGTCACCATGCCAGTATAGGCATGGCTCCTTTCGAGGCGCTATATGGTAGACGTTGCAGAACTCCAGTTTGTTGGAATGAAATAGGAGAAAGGGAACCATCCAAGGTTGACTTAATCGACCGAACGATCGGAATAGTCAAGACCGTCCGCCAGAGATTGCAAGTTGCGCAAAGTAGACAAAAGAGCTACGCGGATAATAGGAGAAGGCCACTGGAGTTTGAGATTGGAGACCATGTATTTCTGAAAGTGTCCCCCCTTAAGGGGAGCATAAGATTTGGACAAAAGGGGAAACTAAGCCCACGGTTCATTGGACCGTTTGAAGTCTTGCAGAAAGTAGGATCAGTTGCATACCAATTGGCCTTACCACCCTCATTGCAAGGCATCCACGATGTATTCCATGTATCCAGTCTCAGGAAATATGTTCCGGATCCAAATCATGTCATCCGATATGAACCCCTACAAGTTAAGGAAAATCTTACCGATGTAGAAGAACCCATCCGGATTTTGGAGAAGACGGAAAGGAAGCTCAGAAATAGGAGCATTCCCTACGTTAAGGTGTTATGGAAACATCACAAGGTGGCAGAAGCAACTTGGGAATTGGAAAGCGAAATGCGTGAGAAATATCCCGCATTATTTTCACCAGGTGAGCAAATTTCGAGGACGAAATTCTTTTAAGGGGGGGAGAGTGTAAGGGCCATGCTTTCGTGCTATCACCGACTAACTGTTTAGTCGCTGATTTGACCAGTTGCTTTTAATTTGTTATCCGACGAAAGTATTAAATCGACCGTGTGAGTTTTTAACGACTAGTTTCAATAAAAGGGGCGATTATTTGACTAATATTATCATTGACGCTACTTATTTATAAAACATTTGAATCTATGCTAAATCCAGTTTTTAAAATCGTTTTTCGTTTTACTTGGCAGTTTCCCAAAGTTTAAACCAAAATGTACATGGTAGGTCGTTCAATTTGAGTTTAACCTAACTATTAGCGAGTACGGATCAAAATTTAGCTGTATGTTGTCAGTTTAACCCCAAAAAAAAAAAAAAAGATTGAAAAGGGGGAAGGGGGACCGAAGTCGGGCAGAACCCGACCCCCTCTCTCTCACCGCACGCTCTCTCTCTCTCTCTGCCACGCTCTCTCTCTCTCCCTCGCTCTCGCCGGTCACCGGTCGCCGTCTGGTGACACCACCGGCCTTCACGTGTCGCCGGCGAGAGGAAGAACCGCCTGGTCCCCTCAACCACGCGTCCCAGCCACCCAATTCTCCAACGAACCTCGTCCACTTCGCACAGCCATTTACCCACGCGTCTCCTTCGCCAGAGCCGGCCGCCCAGTTGCCGTTAACCGGCAGCCCACCTTCCTTTCTGCCTCCCCTATAAATTCGAACGAAATCGAACCTTAATCTGCCACAAGCTTCACGGAATCAAGGGCTAGGATTCGAAATTGCTGGCTGACGGGTTTGGGTTCGGGATTAGTAGTGTGGGAGCGTTGGTAATCACTGTTTGAGGTTGAAACTAGGCTAACCCAAGTAAGTGTTTCTCCCTCCTAAGTTATTACTATTTTTCGAAGTTAATTTTTCAGCGGTGTGATGTTGCATGTCAAGCTAGGGCTTGTTTAATTCGTTAGAAATGACAAGAAATAAGATATTCATGCTTAGGTTCGAACCAATTGGTTGTTTCATGCCTGAATTTGTGAATCAAAGTGAATTCTGTACATACATGAACAGTGAATCCGAATTTATGTGGTCATATTTAGCTTCGATTCGAGTTAAAGAGTTATTGTTTAAAACGGAATTAAAATCGAAGTTAATTTAACATATTTAGCTTCGATTCGAGTTAAAGAGTTATTGTTTAAAACGGAATTAAAATCGCAGTTAATTTAACATATTTAGCTTCGATTCGAGTTAAAGAGTTATTGTTTAAAACGGAATTAAAATCGAAGTTAATTTAACATATTTAGCTTCGATTCGAGTTAAAGAGGTATTGTTTAAAACGGAATTAAAATCGAAGTTAATTTAACATATTTAGCTTCGATTCGAGTTAATGAGTTATTGTTTAAAACGGAATTAAAATCGAAGTTAATTTAACATATTTAGCTTCAAATCGAGTTAATGAGTTATTGTTTGAAAAGGAATTAGAAACGAAGTTAGTTTGATATGTTTAGTATCGATTCAAGTTATTTAGCTAATATATGAAAAGGGATTAAAAACGAAGTTAGTTTAACGTGTTTAGCTTCCATTCGAATTGGACTAGCTAATGTATTATGTGTGTAAACGAAATAAATTCGAACTCTTTTTAGTACATTCATGCTTAGGTAAGTTGCTTCGAAATAATTTAAACATATTTAACGGTTAAAGAATTGTTTAAAATCGAAGTTAATTTAAACATATTTAGTACGAATCGAGTTAAAGAGTCAATATTTGACAAAAAGAATTAGAAACGAAGTTAGTTGACATATTTAGCATCGATTCAAGTTATGTAGTAATTTTATGAAAATGGCATTAAAAACGAAGTTAGTCTAACGTGTTTAGCTTCATTCGAATTGGACTAGCTAATGTTTTATGTGTGGTAAACGTATTAAATTTGAACCCTTTTAGTACATTCGTGCTAAGGAAATTACTTCGAAAATGCATTGTTGTGTTTAGCATGGAATTATATTTGATTTACTGAATAAAGTATCGTTGAATTACGAATAAATCGTGGCTATTTGCACGTTTGTTGTAACGCTCCGCTGAATGAGCTGGTTGCTCAGGTAAGGGCCTAAACTCCCCTCTCTTTTGCATAAGCTAATATGATAAGATGATGTGATTAATAAATCGATAAATCGAGTTGGTAGTTGGATGGTTTGAGGAAAGAATTATGAGCGATCGAGGTCTTGTGGTACGGTGCTTGTGAGGAGGGAGTTCGGGTTATGAAATTACCGCAATCGTGTGGATTGCGAGGCCATGTGTGGCTCATTGTGTTGTATGAAATGATTACGAAGTGTTTAAATGTGATATGTGTGTTTCCTTTCCTTTATATTTAAAATGTAACATGTGTTGGAAGGGGATGTTTTGCTAATGACTTTTCATGTGTTTAAATGAACAATAGCCATGTCTAGTAACGAGCTATGGCCTATTTTAGCTATTCAATAGTGTTTGGGAGGAATCCCTAAAACGTTTTAACAAAAAGGAGATGAGGAATTATACGTTGAATGATTTTATTGTTTGAAACGGAAAACTACTAGCCGTTATGGCCGATACGCTTTAAGTGGCTAAGATAATGTGCTGCGACAATATGATATGATGTAATGTTAACCTAGGGGATAAGTCCGGATAAACCCTAGAGGCCCTGACGAGGGCTAATGTAATGAGTCGATATGTATATGTATCCATCCCGGGAGTAAGAGCTTAAGCGTGAGCGTTAGGTCTCACTATGGGTCGAGAATAGTTCTCACCCAATAGCACCCTGTAATGATCTTATGCCAGAAGTATTTCCTACAAGATAAGAAAGCAATTGGCCTTTGCCATTTAATAAATGTTTTAAAAAAAAGAATGTTTTACAGGGCCCAAAGAGGCCAACGGAATGGAATATGAAATGCTTTCAAATGTTCAAGAATGTTTCATTACAGATTTAAAGAAAATGCTCTTAAAACATGATGAATGTGGCTTCAAATAGAATATGTGACATGCTAGTGAATTGTGAAATGACGTTCAAATGTGCCTAGTGATACAAGTAACTTGTGACTTGTCCAATGTTATGATTACAACCTGTGCCTTATAATATGTTGCTAATACCATGCTTAATAGTAGCTAAATGCTTGATAAGTGGGTATTATGAGTAATATTGCTTGAAAAGGTTTTGTTTTAAGGAGTGAGGAGGAACTTACATGAGCATGTGGTGGCTCACTCCACTTTTCCTCTTCCCTTTACCCCCAGGTGAAAGAATGAATAGGACCGCTAGTTGCTCCGCTGAAGTTTCTATAATGTGAAGTTGTGAAGTCATCTGAAGTGTTGTCTTGTATTGAGAAAGTGCGTACGTTGGTCATGTGTGGGCTCAAAAGGCTCTGGCAGCATGAGCCCATGTAAAACCTTTTGTAATAATGTTTGTAAAGGGCTTAAGCCCCCTCCACGAGTGTCGCCGGATAACTCCTATTTCCTTTTTGAATTTAGTTGTAATGATACAGGTACCTACAAATTAAATGTAATTATGGAAATGTTGAAATTACAGACGGAACTCTGCCGGATTCGTCTCAGGATTTCCTAAACCTAAGGAGGGGGGATTGGTATGTGAAGAGAAAATTTAATAAAAGAAGAGCCTTACGGGTCCCCTCGGGGGATCCTGGCGGGTGACATCCCTGGTAGGTAGGGGGTGTTGTTACATTGGGTGGTATCAAAAGCCATACGTTGCATATGCATATAGATGTGACCTTAGGAGTGTCAAGTTTGTGAAATTATGTGCCTTAATGTGTTTACTTGAGCCTACTACGTGCTTACTTGCTTACTTGAGGACACGAACTAAGAATATGGTTTAGGACTCCCATTCAAATGCGTGCTTCTTAGTCATGTCTAATCTGTGTGGGTGGTGTAGGATGGTGTTTAGAACTGATGATTTCGAGTACCTCCCATTCTGGCTGGCCGCGTGGAATGCGGTTTCGGTTTTTGGGAAGCAATGATTAGGAGTAACCGAGGGGACCCTTACGGGCACCAAAAACCATGGACTTACAAGTTCACCGAACGATTGCCGGCACGGGAAGATGGGGCGATGGTCACCTCAATCCTCGTCTATTTCATGTACGCAGGGGAGACGACACTCAGTTTACTTTCCGGAGCCGGGATTAGTGGATTTCCTAATGTTAGCAGAAGGGCGTGGATTCCTTAGGAAGTACCCCCTTGGGAGGAGCGATGTTGCCATGCAAATGATCAATACGGCTCTAATTGCTCCTGCTGCTACCAACAATACCAATCACAATAGTAGAGAGAAATCAGATTGAACATCGTCAAATGAGACTTATGTTCGTAGAAAACCCTCAGGCAAGCCGATACAAGCGAGTAGCCGCTCTAGGGCACGCAAGTTGGATAGATTCCTTGGTGCACACAATACCCCCGGGGCTGGCAAGCCACGATGCTCAGAATGACGAGAACTGGTGGATGGAGCACCTGATGGTGGAGTACTCCCACACCATTTGTATTATGGGACCTACTAGCCCAGTGAGTCTGAGGGCTCGAATAATTCCAACGGAGATGATCCCCCTGAGAGGGTTCCTCAGGTGGTAACTAGGGTGGAATTAGGGGCTATGTGTAGACTGGAGGTCATCAATGTGTGCATGTATTTAAAGAAAACTTGGTTAATGTGCTATTTGAAAATGAATAAACATTGGGTGATACCCGATATTTCGTGATCTGAAAGCGCATTTTTGAGAAGTGATTCGTGCGACCAAAATAGGATCGCACGAATACTAAAGCTCTGTACATTTCTGTTTAATGTGGACTATGTTTAAATGCTTTTGACAATTATTTTTTAGAATAAAAACTAAGCAACTTGCATAAACGACGTGTAGCCAATGCTACACGAAGGGAACAGATGGCGGCACCAACGCCTTGGAGAGGATTTGTCAGTTTAATAAGTTGAGACCACCAAGGTTAGTGGTGGAACAGATCCTCTTGCCTATGAGGACTGCTAAGAAGGATGGAGAATTTGTTTGAAGTAATGGACTGCCCCGAAAATTTTAAAAGTACGGTCTGGCGGACCCATCAGTTCGAAAAGGACAGCAGAATTCTGGTGGGGCACTGTCAACCTCGACGGGTGAACCAGCTCTAACTTGGGAACAACTAAAAAAACGTGATGGATGCTCAGTATTACCCCACGAGATGTAAAGAGGGCAAAGGAACAAGATTTCTACGGTTGAAACAAGGCCAAATGAGTGTGGTAGAATACGCGGCGAAGTTAACGAGCTTAGTCGCTTGCGCATAATCAAGTCGCAACTGAAGAAATGAAGATGGACACTCGAGCAAGGTCTTAAAGGACCCATTAAGCGGATGATAGCTGGGCATGTTTTCACCAGCTTCCAGGAGATGTACCAGAGGGCGGTGAAAATAGCCCGAGTCATAAGCTGAAACCGAAGAGGAAAGTCGTCAGATTGGCCCAGCAAAAAGAAAGTTTAATCAAGGAGGGTCCAGTACCCAGGGAAGCAATAAGATACGGCAATTTCGACAAACCGGGGAAAAGGAAAAACAAGTTGTACCAAGGCAGGCGCTGGAACCCTGCAACCAATGCGGGGCGTATGCACTCTGGTCGGTGCCGATATGGCCACACAAGAATGCTATGGGTGTGGCCTACGACAAACAAAAATTGCAAAAAAAAAAAAAAAAAAAAAAAAAACAAATTGCCCCAAAAAGGCTGGAATCGGCAGAACAGTACACAAGGTTCAGGCACGGGGGCTAATCCCATTTCCACAAATTGAGGCCGACCTCCTGTGAATGGCAAAACTTCAGAAGGCAAACGAGGTGGAAAAAGGCCGCAAGCAGGTGGCGGGTGTTTAGCTTGGAAGGAGGGAGGCGGAGGACCTACTGCCACCGTAGCAGGTACCCTTTTTATTAAACATCTTTATGCTTATGTTTATTGATTCAGGTGCACACATTCTTTGTAAATCCTACCTTTGCAAGGAAACTCGCTAGCAAGCCCAGTGAAATGGATGTACAATTATGTGGGACTACCCCCTAGGTCTGCTTACTATACCGACCTTGTCTTTAAGGACTGTGCTATTCAATTGGAAGGGGAGAACTCTCCCTGTAGACTAATACAGCTGGATATACATGGTTGGGATGTTATTCTGGGATGGACTGGTTAATGAGACCATAAAGTTACTATTGACTGCGAGAGGAAGCTGGTTACCTTCACGGCCCAATGGAGAAAGAGTAACCTTTAAGGGAAGTGGCCACCAAAATAACCATTCCAACGGTATCTGCTATGCAAGCACTCAAAATGTTGAAGAAAGGATGTCAGGGCTATTGGTGTGCAATTGGAGGTCGCAGAAAACTAAAGGAGACGGACTTGAGTGAGATTACGGTAGCGAGGGAAACTTTCCACAGGTGTTTCGAGAGGTACGGGGCTAGGCCCGACAGAGAAATCGAATTCACCATTGAAAAAAACTAGTGCCTAGAACGCCAATATCCAAGGCACCTTATCGAAGGCACCTGCGGATTGGCCGGAGTTGAAAGCTCAGTTGCAAGGCTACTAGATAAGGGTTAATTCAAACCTAGGTTTCACCCTGAGGAGCACCAGTACTATTGTGAAGAAGAAAGATGGAGTTTGAGGTTATGTATGCGACTATCGAAACTAAAAGGTAAACGGTTAAGAATAATACCCACTCCTCGAATTGATGACCTGTTTGATCAACTGGCTTTTTTTTTTTTTTTTTGGGGGTTGCTTTTTTTTTTTTTTTCGGTGTTCTCAAAGATTGATGTTGAGATCCGGGTACCATCAATTGAAGATAAGAAGGGGGACGTGCCTTGAAAACTGCTTTCGCACTCGATAAGGCCACTACGAGTTCTTGGTTTTACCGTTCGGACTAACGAACCTCCTGCCTTCTTATGGACTTGATGAACAGAGTCCTTAAGCCCTTCCTAGATAAATTTGTAGTGGTGTTCATCGATGATATCATGGTTACCGAAGACCAAGGAAGAGCATGCAAACCACTTGCGAATGTGCTGAAAACCCTAGAGGAGCACAAATTATATGCCAAACTTAAAAAGTGTGAGTTCTGGTTAGAAAGGGTACAATTTCTGGGACACATAGGACAAGATGGCATCTCGGTGGACCGGCAAAGGTAGAGGGGCCATTATAAACTGGCCAAGACCAACAAACGTCTACGAAGTGCGAAGCTTTTTAGGTATAGTGGATACTATCGAAGGTTTGTAGAAGGATTTTCAAAACTAGCCTTACTCTATTACCAAACTACTTCAGAAGGCCACGATTAATTTGAATGGACACCCAGAGTGTGAAGATAGCTTTCAGGAGCTAAAAGAAAACTTTTTATCTGCCAATATTGGCGATACCTGAAACAATGAAGGATTGTAATCTACAGTGATGCATCCAAGAAGGGACTGGGTTGTGTATTAATGAAGAAAGATAGAGTTATGCTTATGCCTCGCGCCAATTGAAGCCCTACGAAGAGAAATTATCCAACACATGACCTAGAATTGGCCGCGGTGGTATTTGCCTTGAAAATCTGGAGACATTACCTCTATGGAGTAAGGTGTGAAGTATACACTTCCTGACCACAAGAGATGAAATACATCTTTACAAAAAGAGTTAAACATGAGACAAAGAAGATGGCTAGCACTTTAAGGATTATGATATGGAGATCAAATATATCCTGGAAGAGCAAACGTGGTGGCTGACGCAGAGTGAAAATCCAGGGGGTCTGTAGCCTGTCACTTACACAAGAAAAGAGACTCCTAAGGGAGCTCGACGTGTACAAATAGAGGTAGTATGCGAGGAAATCAAGGCTACTTGACAGCGCTCCAAAGTCTCTTCGCCATTGATCGAAAACGATCAAACACAGCAGAAGGATGACCCTGAACTTATGAGGACAAAGAAAGGCATGGAAGAGGGGAAAGAACAAGGAATTCTCCATCCGAAATGAGGTACTTTGGTATGGGAATAGACTGTGTGTACGTGAACATTAACGCTCTCAAGGAGGAATGTTAAAGGAGGCGCACAACTTCCACACTTGTGTACACCCTGGGAGTACGAGATTTTTGTACCATGACTTGAAGACCCATTACTGGTGGAATGGCATGAAAACGGGATATCGCAGAGTACCGTGGCTCGATGTCTTACGTGCCAACGGGTGAAAAACCGAGCATCAAAAACCTGGAGGTTTTACTGCACCCTTGCCAATTCCCTGAGTGGAAATGGGAACACATCACCTGGATTTCATGATTGGAATGCCAAAAACCATCAAACAACACGAGGTGTGTGGTTATAGTTGACAGATTGGGGGGGCTGCACACGATCTGCCCATCAAGGCCACTTTCACCTCTGAGCAACTAGCTAACCTATACATTAAGGAGATAGTTAGACTGCATGGTGTGCCACTCAGTATTGTGATCAGATCGCGATACCAAGTTTGTATCTCGCTTCTGGCATGGAGGTTTCAAAGAGCAATGGGCACAAAATTACGATTAAGTACGGCCTTCCATCCTCAGACGGACGGTCATCCGAAAGAACTATTCAAACTTGGAGGATATGTTGAGAGCCTGTGCCATCGATTCTGCTGGAACTTGGATCATAACTTGCCTCTGGTTGAATTTGCGTACAATAATAGTCACCATGCCCAGTATAGGCATGGCTCCTTTCGAGGCGCGATACGGTAGACGTTGCAGAAACTCCAGATTGTTGGACTGAAATAGGAGAAAGGGAACCATCCAAAGTTGACTTAATCGAGTCCGAACGATCGGAATATACAAGACCATCCGCCAGAGATTGCAAGTTGCGCAAAGTAGACAAAAGAGCTACGCGGATAATAGGAGAAGGCCACTGGAGTTGAGATTGGAGACCATGTATTCTCGAAAGTGTCCCACTTAAGGGGAGCATAAGATTTGGACAAAAGGGGAAACTAAGCCACGGTTCATTGGGACCGTTTGAAGTCTTGCAGAAAGTAGGATTTGCATACCAATTGGCTTACCACCCTCATGCAAGGCATCCACGATGTATTCATGTATCCAGTCTCAGGAAATATGTTACGGATCCAAATTCATGGCATCCGATATGAACCCCTACAAGTTAGGAAAATCTTACCGATGTAGAAGAACCCATCCGGATTTTGGAGAAGACGGAAAGGAAGCTCAGAAATAGGAGCATTCCCTAGTTAAGGTGTTATGGAAACATCACAAGGTGGCAGAAGCAAACTTGGGAGTTGGAAAGCGAAATGCGTGAGAAATATCCGCATTATTTTCACCAGGTGAGCAAATTTCGAGGACGAAATTCTTTTAAGGGGGGGAGAGTGTAAGGGGCCATGCTTTCGTGCTATCACCGACTAACTGTTTAGTCGCTGATTTGACCAGTTGCTTTTAATTTGTTATCGACGAAAGTATTAAATCGACCGTGTGAGTTTTTAACGACTAGTTTCAAAAAAGGGGCGATTATTGGACAATATTATCATTGACGCTATTATTTACAAAACATGTTGAATCTAGCTAAACCCAGATTTTTAAAATCGTTTTTCGTTTTACTGATGGCAGTTTCCAAAGTTTAAACCCAAAATGTACATGGTGGTCGTTCATTGGAGTTAACCTAACTATTAGCGAGTCGGATCAAAATTTAGCTGTATGTTGTAGTTTAACCCAAAAAAAAAAAAAAAAAAAGATTGAAAAGGGGGAAGGGGACCGAAGTCGGGCAGAACCCGACCCCTCTCTTCTCACCGCACGCTCTCTCTATCTCTCTGCCCGCTCTCTACGCTCTCCCTCGCTCTCGCGGGCCACCGGTCGCCGTCTGGTGACACCACGGCCTTCACGTGTCGCCGGCGAGACGAGGGAACGCGCCTGGTCCCCTCACCACGCGTCCAGCCACCAATTCTCCAACGAAACCTCGTCACTTCGCACGGCCATTTACCCCACGCATCTCCTTCGCCAGAAACCGGCCGCCCAGTTGCCGTTAACGGCGGGCAACACCTTCCTGTCCAGCCTCCCTATAAATTCGAACGAATTCGACTCGAAACCTCAATCCGCCACAAGCTTCACGGAATAAAGGGCAGGATTCGAAAGGTTTGCTGGCTGCCGGGCTTGGGTTCGGGATTAGCAGTTGCGGGGAGCTGTTTGGTAACACTGTTGAGGTTGAGGATTCAAGTGTTTCCCTCCCTAAGGTTATTACGATTTTCAGAGTTAAAATGTGAGCCTTGGTAATTTCCAAGTGTGATGTTGGCATGCCAAAGTAGGCATGTTTTCGTAGAAAAATTTTCAGGGGGGAAATGGGGGAACTGGGTTATAGGTGGGGGGAAACTTCAATAATACTGAATTGACAAGAAATAAGATATTCATGCTTAGTTTCGAAAACAATTGGTTGTTCATGGCCTGAATTTGTGAATCAAAAAGTGATATTTGTACATACGCTGAACAGTGAATCGAATTATGTGGTCATATTAGTTCGATTGAGGTTAAAGAGTTATTGTTTTAAAACGGAATTAAAATCGAGTTAATTTCAACCTTAGCTTCGATTCCTAAAGAGTATTGTTTAAAACAGAATTAAAACCCCCCCCCCGTGCAGTTAATTAACATATTTTAGCTTCGATTAGAGTTAAAGAGTTATTGTTTAAAAAAAAAAAAACGGAATTAAAATCTGCAAGTTAATTCACCATATTTAGCTTCGATTCGAGTTAAAGAGTTAATGTTTAAAACGGAATGTAAAATGAAGTAATTTAACATATTTAGCTTCGATTGAGTTAAAGAGTTATGTTTAAAAACGGAATTAAAATCGAAGTTAATTAACATTATTTAGTTACGATCGAGTTATAGTTAATATTTTGAAAAGAATTAGAACGAAGTTAATTGAATGCTTTAGCATCGATTCAAGTTATGTAGCTAATTTATGAAAATGGATTAAAAACGAAGTTAGTCTAACGTGTTTAGCTCCATTCGAATTGGGACTAGCTAATGTTTTATGTGTGTAAACGTAATAAATTTGAACCCTTTTAGTACATTCGTGCTAGGGAAATTACTTCGAAAATGCATTGTTGTGTTAGCATGGAATTATATTTGATTTACTGAATTAAAGTATCGTGAATTACGAATAAATGTGGCTTTATGTACGCTTGTTGTAACGCACCGCTGAATGGTGCTGATTGCTCAGGTAAGAGCCTAAACCTCACTCCCTTTTTCATAAGCTAATATGATAATATGTTGTGATTAATAAATCGATGAATCGAGTTGGTAGTTGGATGGTTTGAGGAAAGAATTATGAGCGATCGAGGTCTTGTGGTACGGTGCTTGTGAGGAGGGAGTTCGGGATATGAAATTACCGCAATCGTGTGGATTGGAGGCCATGTGTGGCTCATTGTATTGAAATGATTACGAAGTGTTTAAATGTGATATGTGTGTTTCCCTTTCCTCGTATATTTAAAATGTAACATGTGTATGGAAGGGGGATGTTTTGGCTAATGACTTTTCATGTGTTTTAAATAAACAATAGCCATGTCTAGTAACGAGCTATGGCCTATTTTAGCTATTCAAATAGTGTTTGGGAGGAACCCCTAAAACGTTTTAACAAAAGGGAGATGGGAATTATACGTTGAATAATTTCATTGTTTGAAACGGAAAACTACTAGCCGTTATGGCCGATACGCTTTAAGTGGCTAAGATAATGTGCTGCGGACAATATGATATGATGTAATGTTAACCTAGGGGATAAGTCCGGATAAACCTTAGAGGCCCTGACGAGGGCTAATGTAATGGTCCGATATGTTATATGTAGCCATCCCGGGAGTAAGAGCTTTAGCGTGAGCGTTAGGTCTCACTATGGGGTCGAGCTTAGTTCTCACCCAATAAGCACCCTGTAATGATCTTATGCCAGAAGTACTTTCCTACCAAGATAAGAAAAGCAATTAGCCTTTGCCATTTTATATATGTTTAAAGAAAAAGAATGTTTTACGGGCCAAAGAGGCCATATGGAATGAATATGAAATGCTTTCAAATATTCAAAGAATGTTTCATTACATATTTAAAGAAAATGCTCTTAAACATGATGAACGTGGCTTCAAATAGAATATGTGACATGCTAGTGAATTGTGAAATGACGCTCAAATGTGCCTAGCGAATACGTAAGTTGTGACTTGTCCAATGTTTATGATCTACAACCTGTGTCTTATAATATGTTGCCTAATACCATGTTAATAGTAGCTAAATGCTTGATAAGTGGGTATTATGAGTAATATTGCTTGAAAAGAGTTTTGTTTTAAGGAGTGGAGGAACACTCACTGAGCATGTGGTGGCTCACTCCATTTCCTTTCCCCTTTTCCCCCAGGTGAAGAATGAATGGATCGCTAGTTGCTTCCGCTGAAGTATCTATAATGTGAAGTTGTGAAGTCATCTGAAGTGTTGTCTTGTATTAAGAAAGTGCGTACGTTGGTCATGTAGTGGCTCAAAGGCTCTGGCAGCATGAACCCATGTAAACCTTTTGTAATAAGTGCTTGTAAAGGGCTTAAGCCCCTCCGCGAGTGTGTGACTCGCCGGAAACTCCTATTTCCTTTTTGAATTTAGTTGTAATGATACAGGTACCCTACAAATTATAATGTAAATTATGGAAATGTTGAAATTACAGACGGAACTCTGCCGGATTCGTCTCAGGATTTCCCCAACCTGAGGAGGGGGGATTGGTATTTGTGAAGAAGAAATTTAATAAAAGAAGAGCCTTAAGGGTCTCCCTCGGGGGATCCTGGCGGTGTAACATCCCTGGTAGGTAGTGGGGGTGTTACAGTTTCTCTGGATTTCTCACAACCCTCCCCAGCGACACCACCCTCCCCGGCGACCCAACAGAGAAGTGAGAGAGAGAGGGAGAGTGAGAGGGTGGAGGCCGGCGGTGGCCCATTACCGGCCGTCGCCTGGCTCGACGAGAATCGCAAGGGCAAGCAGAGATAAGAGAAGAAGGGGGATCGAGACAGCGAGGGGGAGAAGGGGTCGGACCACGACGACCAAGGCGGAAGTCGACGGCCAGGCGTCCGTCGAGGGTGGGCTTGAGTCGGGCGATGCGAATCAGGGATTTGAGGGTTAGGGTTTTGAACCCTCAGCACTATCACTGCCAAGACTGGCCACATGGGACTCGAACCCGGCCTCAAATTGCCCAATTAGCCCAGGAGTTGGGTCCTCTAGCTTGGAGTCTAGGTGGGTGTTTCTCGCCTCTTAAGTATTAGTAGTTTCGAAATCGTTTTAAGTTTTAAGATGCGAAGCATGTTAAGTTTAGCTAGTTTATGCCCAATAGTGACTTCGAATCGATATATGTTAGTTTAGTTGATTAATACTTGAAAGTGGCTTAGAATCGATTCAAGTGAATTTAGTTAGTTCATGCCTGAAAGTTTAGTTCGAAGTGAATTATGTATGTTTAGAATCGATTCGAATATATTAAGTTAATTCATGCCTGAAAAGTAGTTTCGAATTATCATGTTAGCATTCGAATCGAAATGGGGTAAGTTTAGCTAATTCATGTTCGTTTATTAACTTTGAAATGTATTATGAATGTTCGGAATCGTTATACGTACAATTAGTTAACTCATGATCGTTTAATAACTTCGAAGTAAACTATAAGTGCTTAGAATCGTTATATGTACAATTAGTTGACTCATGATCGTTTAATAACTTCGAAGTAAACTATAAGTGCTTAGAATCGTTATATGTACGATTAGTTGACTCATGATTGTTCAATGATTTCGTTATAATGAACGAATGCCTAGAATCGTAATATGCTTAAATGACTTAATTAGGTTCGAATAGTAACTTCGATGCATTAAACGAATGCCTCGAATTGTATCATGTCTAAATGGCTTCATTATACTTGAATAGTAACTTCGATGTACTAAACCAACGTCTTGAATTGTATTATGCTTAAAAGGTTAAATTAGGCTTGAAATACAACCTTGAAATAATGAATGAACACCTCGAATCGATGCTTGCCTATTTAGTTGAATTATGCTCGTGAAGTAGCTTGGAAACTACATTCGAACAACGAAATGAGCATGTTTACCCCCTTAACTACAATACATGAATCGAGTTGAGTTTCATGCCTTGATAGCTTAAAACGGTTCATTAAGTGCTTATTTCAAGTTGATGCGATATAGATATATATGTATATGTGTTTACATATACGCTATAACGCACCGCTGGATGGTGCTGCTTGCCCAGGTAAGTACCTAAACCCTATCTCTTTATAAGCTAGTGTGATAATATGTTATGATTACTAAATTAAAAACTGATATGGTAGTTGGATGGTTTGAGGAAGAACTATGAGTGGTTCGAGGTTCTTGTGGTACAGTGCTTATGAGGAGGGAGTTTGGGTTATGAATTAACCGCAATCGTGTTGATTGTGAGGCCATGTGTGGCTCATTGTGATGAATTAATTATGAAGTGCTTGAATGTGATGCATGTGGACCCCCTTCCCTTCCATGTCCTCAAGTTACATTATGTGCATAAGGGTGAGATTTTCAAAGAAGGATTTCATGTTTTGAAATAATAGTAGCCATAAATATTAGTGCATGATGACATATTTTAACTAAATGAATACAGTTTTAGGAGTGAACCTGCTTGAACGGGGGAATCCTAAAGAGTTTTAAAAAGGCGTGAGTTGCATGATAAATGATTTCGCTGTGAGAGGTAGCAAACTTATTAGTCGTTATGACCAGTTTAAGCGACTAAGATAAGTGCTTAGGGACAATAGATGGGAGTGAACCTTCTTGAATGGGGGAATTCCTAACCTAGAGAGTAATCCCTAGAGACCCTGACGAGGGTTAAGGTCCAAAGTTAGTTGCCATCCTGGGAGTAAGAGCTTAGTGTGAGTTAATCTCACTGGGATTGAGTGTAGATCTCTCCCAACCAGCACTTTATGATGATCTTATGCCGAGAGTAGTTTCTTATTAAATAAGAAAAGCAGTTGGCATTTCGCCTTTTTAAGTATTTCAGAAAGAAAGTTTTTAAGGGTCATTATGAGATCAAGATGAAAGAGATTCATTTAAAAGAATATGAGCCTCAAGAGGCTAAGAGAAGAGTTTTTTATTAGCCTCAAGAGGCTAAATGAAATGTTTTCAGTAAAAGAAAGAAAGCTTCCTGTGTGTGACATGTGCAAGTTCTAAGAATAACTTATGAATGAGATGCTAAGTAAGATACGAATATGAAAAGTAAGTCTTATGAGCATATTTCATGCACACCCTATGAATGAGAAGTGATTGAGACTTGAACTGTGTGTATCTTATGCATTACATATGAATGCAATGCCAAGAAAAGTATGATTCTGAAAAGAAATAACCTTTTGTGCATATCATATGAATAGGGTTTCATGCTTAGTTCGAATAGAATGCTAAGAAGTTATGTTTATGAAAAAGAAAGCCCCTGTGCTTAACCTCGTCACTTGCTGAAGTGTTTGAGTACCTGTTAATAAAGAAGTTTTGTCACTTAGAAACCTAGAAATGTGTGAGTGCTTAAAGTGAAGTTTATGATTAGTGACATTTCTATAAGAATTTTATGATTGCCTAATATGATAGTAAGGTATGGAAACGTGATGTGTGACTAGTAAACATATTATTGCCTGCAACGGTTTTGATTTTAAGGGGGTTGGGGGACACTCACTGAGCATGTGGTTGCTCATCCCACTACTCTTTCCCTTTTTTCCCAGGTTTTCTTTGTGACAAGTGAAAGTTAAGCCATTTATGCGGAGTTGAAGTATACCCCTGGTCGAAAAGAAGTTATTTGTGCCATATAGAAGTAGTTTCTCGAGTTTGACGATGTAATATAACGTACTCTTAGTTTGTAATTGTTGTAACCTAAGTTTTCTAGCTTACATAATCCATATTGATTACGAGTCGCTCGGTATGGCCATACGAACGAACCATCTAATTAGTGAGATGTTTTCTTGGTCAATTGTTAGTTAGGTTTTGGGATGTAAACCTCAATACTCCGGTTGTGTGAACCGTTGAGTTGTATCTTTCATTTCTTTGTATTAATGAACTATTCCGTTTGGTATACTCTGAGTGGGTGGCTTGTTGAGTTATGAACTCCGGCGTGTGGCCGTTGAGCTCTGTTTTAAATGTTTCGCGGTTCCGTTGATTTACAGGGACTTATTGTAAGGCTTTTAGCCTGAAAATGGTCAGCTTTTAGGAGAAACTCTGTCTGTTTCGTCCTAAAATTTAAATAAGAAGTTAAGTAAACGTAATACTTCCGGCCCCGGGTGCAGGGGGTGTTACAACACATACATACATATGCATTATATATGC
>JAKOGI010003735.1:0-17500 GCA_029747015.1 Carnegiea gigantea
TATATATATATATATATATATATATAGATATAGATATATATATATTATACATATATATACCATATACCTATATATAGATGTATACATACACGCGCATACATATACATACATCACACACGCATACGCACAAACATACATACTTACATAGTATATACTGTGTGTGTGTGTGGTGTGTGTGTGTGTGTGTGTGTGTGTGTGTGTCGTGTGTGTGGATAGTTGTATATATGCATATGTACGTGTATGTATATATATATATATACATATTAATATATATATATATATATATCTCTCTCTCTCTCTCTCTCTCTCTCTCTCTCTCTCTGTGTGTGTGTGTGTATACACATGTGCACATGCTTTTTTAAGTTTCAAACTAGAAAAGAAAATGAGATATCCAAAACTTACACATTTTATCCTTTCAAATAATTATGTTTTCAGCTTCTTCATCAATATCTTCATAATCATCTTCATCACTTGAGCTGCCACCCTCTTTGTTTCACCATTAAGTGCAAATGATTAAAAATTCAAAAATTGACAGTGGTATATGATGAGGGGGAACATTAAACCATATACACTTCACTATATTTATAGGTGAATGGTAGAAATAAATGTAATACCTTCATCCCTTGCTAGCTTCCGATCCCGAAGACATATCAGCGCTTGCATAGTGTTTGGCTTCGAAGAGCTTCTTGTGGGGGTTATTGTGTTAGCACCAGTGCTAAAAGCTGATACAGAGACTGCTGTTTAAACGTGAATATTTAAGAGGTCACGTGCCATGAGTGCAAGATTGGGATATCTTGCTGAAGTCTTAAACCAGTAATCCAATATGTTCAAATCTTTGGTCCTCAAATGGTTTAGATCTCCCAAATATAAATCAAGTTCACTCTTAGGCGTTTAGGTATGTGATGTCTCTTAGGTGACAAACACATCCCAATAATCCAATTCAGCTTGGTTATCATCACTAGTGAAGTTACCACCCAAATAAGAAGTAGATGGTCCGATGTTTTGGGATCACCTACTAGAGGAGACACGCATATACTCTTTAAGCCACATTCTAAGAGTATTAATCACTTTTTCAACCTGATCTGCTACACCTTCACTACCATATATCTTCCCAAAACAATACTTCAAGAAGATCGCCTTACACCAAGGGCCCAAGATAGTAGCACAACTCAATGCCAAATTATACTCACCCAATACTTGGCAAATTTAGGTTTCATGTCACGTACCATGTCAGAAAATTCTGAAAGAACAAGAAGGGCACTTGGCCGTGTGTATTAAAGTGCTTTGGATCTTCTAAACCCCAAAAACATATGAGTTAGACGTAAGATGTTTAGAAGCAGAAAATAAATTGGCCACATCATAGGACACATTCAAAAACTCGTGAACACAAACAAGCTTATCCCAATCAACCACTTAAGGAGCAAGGGATTTTACAGTAAAATCTCTTTCTTCAAAATAAATGAATACATCTTTATAATAGAGCACATGATCAATCAAAATATAAGTAGAGTTCCACCTGACTAGCATATCAAGCCTGAACATCTTATTAGTTTGCAACATAATATTCCTCTTGGTCACATCACAAAAACGTTTTCCTCCTAATAAGAGATCTACTAATACACATAACCATATCATGGATACAATTATGAATACTAGCTAATGAGTTCAATCCAGCTTGCACAATCAAGTTTGCAATATGTGCACAACAACCAATATAAAAGAAAGCTCCACTGTCCACAAGAGAGTTCACTCCATGTATTTAAAATTTGATAAGGTTTGTCATTAGCACAGTGTATGATGCGTTATCAGTTGTAATTGTAAGAAGCTTACATTCTAAGTTCCATTGTTGCAAGAATAAGATAAGTTCATCAGAAATACGTATAGCATCATAAGGAGAAACCAAAGTCCTAAATATCAAGACTCTTGTGCAATTACCAATTAGAATCAACAACGTGTGCAGTCACACATGTATACTTTTCACTAGGGTTATCATTCTTCCAATTATCAGTTGTCATTGTCGCTCTTTCATGTGCATTCAGAATAACATCTTTCACATTTTCTCCCTCTTTGACATATATATTGAAGAGTTCTCTCCTTGTAGTGTGCCTACCAAAAGCTCTAAATTATGAATTAAAACCTTTCACCAGCGTTCTAAATCGTCTCTTCTTGACAGTGCCAAATGGGCATGAATCCTCAACTAAGTGGGTTAACACAAGTTTACTACTCTAGGCTTCATCATACTCAAACTTGGTCAAAATAGTGGAACCATCAGCGCTAGTATCAGTAGACAACATGCATTGCTTACTATCATGATGCATCTTTTTAGGACATCTATCTAAATAGTGTTTGAAATACGAAACCCCATGTCTACTATTAGCACCCAACACAATCTCGCAATGCTTGCACTTAGCTTTATTTTCAGCCGGTGCACGACCTTCAATTTTTTCATAGTCATGTCATAACTTTGAGTGCTGCTTTGGCTTCTTTGAAGGTTATCCATACTCTGTGTACCCGTCCTCGGATGGGGCTTTCGGTGGTGCTTGCCAAGTTGGTGGATCTCTATTCTCCATAAGAGCCCTCCTTGTATTACTTCAAGACTCCATAACTAAGAACAAAGGAATGACATCAAATATGACACCAATGCACAATGAACCCAGAAAGTAATACAAACAGAAACAAAAGCAAAGATAATAATGGTGATGACATAAGCATCACAATCCCACTTCATATTAGCAATAAACTCAACACGCCAATAAAACCAAAACCAAAGCAAATACATTGTCAATGAGTTGAATAGAAAACTAGAATCAAATGAAATGAAAGTAGCATCACACCCGTGTTCATAGATTCCCAATACCATAACAACTAACATGAAATCAAATATAAAGAAACAAACTAAGCTAAGGGGGAAAAAATGAAGAGATCGAGAAAGGAAATCAAGTAAAATTAAAACTAAATCAAACCTGAACAAAATCTTGGAACGAAAGATACAGATCTAAATAAGGGCAAGGGCGTGGAGCTCACAACTTCAAAAATTACAGCTAAAAGATAGAATATAGACAAAGAGTTTACAAAAAATGACCTTTTCACCGGCCTCAGCAAGCGAGAATCGCTGGAGCCACTTGATCAGGTTAGGAACCGCCTCATCGATTACAATGGTCGCTAACTATAACAAAATATGAAATTTACTAGATGAGAGTCACTGGAAGGAGGAGTTGTCATAGAGATTTAAGAGAGAGTAGACTCAGGAGGGAGGCAACAGAAGGTGCAGACTGACGGAATGAAGACTTGAAGAGAAATGAAACCCTAGCTGTGGACTTTTTGATTTTGTTCTTCGACAATTCAATCTTAAAATTACATATGTTCTTTTAATAAAGTGAGGGTTACGGGTCGGCTCAGAGGCTCAAGACATCAGCCCATTCCCAGCCCTCACTACATGCTAGCACCTTCACATTGAGGCTCGATCGGGTTGAAAGTAAAAAACAGTTTTTTGAGCCCTCAAATGTGCAGAGCCGGTTAGGGCGGGCTGGGCGAGGCACCGGCCCGCTGATCAACTCTAACACACACACATGCATACACACAGATATATATATATATATATATATATATATATATATATATATATATATATATATATATATATATATATATATATATATATATATATATACACTGTTGATTATATTTAGTTTTGATGATAACAAATCCAAGTGTAAAAATTTATCCAAGTAATGTTGCTCCGAACACGATCTCCAAACAGGCCTAACTGGTGTTGTGATCTTTGTTGTATTAACTGGTTTGCTACATGTGAGAACAAGTCTTCTAGACAGGTTTTACTTGGTGATTCCATATTAAGTCAAGAACACCATCTCGACAGTTGATTGTAAAGCGTGTTCCTGAACTCTAGCAATGCAAAGAACAACCCCAGCAAACAAGGTGGCCTTGGTGTTTACAGCAGCTCTACAAATCTCGGACAAGATGACTGGTTCAAAACAAGAAGTCTTGGATATATAGGTGTTATTTAATTAGACTCTTGTTAATATGCCAATATTGAAAACATAATTTTAAACACCTCTTGAATCGGTATTTGCGCTAAAGTACTTCAGAACACCAGTTGCGAACAACCCTGCAAACAGGGTGCCTAGGGTGTTTCTGAACTGCAGTGGCCATACCCGATTATTTTTGAAAATTCATTTTGGTTGGCCAAGATCTCCAGAATACTTTCCTTTGAATTTCAAAATTACTATTTTTCTGGAGAGGATAGTTCTTGAAAATATTATGGAGATTTGCGAAAATAGGTTTGGGAGATTTGCCAAATCAAAAGATTCCTATGACTATATTTTCGGATTTGGTAAAAGCTGAAAATCTCTTTAAACCTCTTCACGGCTATGGGAAGATAAGGGTTATCTTTTAAGATAACAAAATCCCTTATATTTTGGGATAAATTCATCATTAGCCGTTGGAGAATATATTTTGTTTGCAAATCATTTTCCATACTTAGCTGATTCTTTGGTTTTTGACCATTGGACCTTGTGTTTAAAAACTGCAGCTTTTCTCTCCCATAGAGAAGCCGAAACTCAGACTGAAAAAGAGAAGCAACACAGCTTTCTGAAAAATCTGGAAAAAATCAGGAAACTCGGTTTTCACATTAAAATTCTTGAGCTTCATTCTGAAAAGCAAAACCGTGACAAGCTGTGTTTGATTTGAGTTTTCAAACCATTGGCATAATAGGATCTTCATTGTACCTTACATCTGCTTAGTGAGAAGCACCCCCTGTAAGGTGTTTGTAACCCTGATCTTGGATCAGAAAAGTGAGTGAGTGTGTCCTAGTCGTGTGGACTTGGACGTGTCTAATCTTGCGAAGGTTGGACGTGGTGTAACCTGTCTTTGGGAAGAAGGTTACGTGGTTGCAAGTTGTAACAAGGTGTGTTACATTTGTAACGTGTGAAGCCCGTTAGTGAAAGTGGTTAAATCCTACACGAGGTAGGTCGTGGTTTTTCACACCTCAGTTGGGCTAGAGGTGTTTTCCACGTAAAAATTGTGTGTGCTTTATTTTCCGCATTTATCTTGGTGATTTTCGCATCTGCAATATTTGAGAACACCCCGTGCAAACAAGCTATCAGGGTGTTTGTCATTTGAGAACAACCTCTGTGAGGGTGTTTGTTATTTACAACGCGAAAATCAGACACCACAATTCACCCCCTCTTGTGGTTGTATACTCACGAACTCAACATATACACACACACACACACAACATAGATATTATACATACACACACACATACGTATATAATATATATATATATATATATATATATATATATATATATATATATATATATATATATATATATATATATAATACATATATATATATATATATATATATATATATATATATATATATAGATACATATATATATATATATATATATATATATATATATATATATCATATATATATATATATATATATATATATATATATATATATATATATATATATGATATATATATATACCATATAATACATACATACGTACATACATACTTACATGCGTACGTACGTATGTACGTATATATATGTATATATATATTCAAAACATACACATTTAATCTTTTCAAATAATTATGTAATGAACTTCTCCATCAATAGCTTCATGATCGCCTTCATCACCTGAGCTACCATCCTCTTTGTATTCACCATTAAGTGCAAATGATTAAAAATTAAAAAATTAACAATGGTATATGATCAGAGGGAACATTAAACCATATACATTTCACTATATTTATAGATGAATTATTGAAGGAAATGTAATACCTTCATCCCTTGCCAGCATTCAATCTCGAAACCATATCAATGGTTGCACAGTCTTTGACATCAAGGAGCTTCTTGTGGGGGTTATTATGTTACCACCAATGCTAAAAGCTTATTTAGAGGCTGCTGTTGAAACGTGAATGTTTAAGAGGTCACAAACCATGAGTGTAAGAGTGGGATATCTAGCTGAAGTCTTTAACCAGCAATCCAATATCTCCAAATTTTTAGTCCTCAACTGGTTTGAATCACCAAATATAAATCAAGTTCACTCTTCGACATTTAGGTATGTGATGCCTTTTGAGCTACAAATATATCCCAATCATCCAATTCAACTTGGTTATCATCACTACTGAAGTTACCATCCGAAGATAAACAAGTTATCCCAATCAATCGCTTGAGGTGCAACGGATTTCACAGCAAAATTTCTTTCTCTAAAAGAAATAAATGTTCTTTATAATCGAGCGCATGATCAATCAAAATGTAAGTAGAGTTCCACCTGACTAGCATATCAAGCCTAAACTTTTTATTAGTTTACAACTTAAAATTCCTCTTGGTCACATCACAAAAACTTTTTGCTCCTAATGGAGATCTATTAATACACTTAATCATATTATGGACATAATAAAGAATGCTAGCTAATGAGTTCAATCTAGCTTGCACAATCAAGTTCACAACATGTGCACAACAACCAATATACCATCCATAAGAGAGTTTTTTCGATGTATCTAAAATTTGATATGGCTTGCCATTGGCACAGCATATGATGCATTGTCAGTTATAATTATAAGAAGCGTACGTTCTAGGTTTCATTGTTGCAAGAATATAATAAGTTCATCAGAAATACATGTAGCACCATAAGGAGAAACCAAAGTCCTAAATCTCAAGGTTCTCTTTTCTAATTACTAATTAGAATCAACAAAGTGTGTAGTCACGCATATATACTCATCATTAGTGTCATCATTGTTCCAACTATTAGTTGTCATTCTCACTCTTCCATGTGCATTTAGAATAAAATCTTTACATTTTCTCCCTCTTTGACACATATATTGAAGAGTTCTCTCCTTGTAGTGTGCCTACTAAAAGCTCTAAATTGTGGATTAAAACCTTTCAATGGCTTTCTAAATCCTCTCTTCTCAACAGTGTCAAATGGGCGTGAATCCTCAACCAAGTAGGTTAACACAAGCTTGCTACTTTAGGCTTCATCATGCTTAAACTTGGTCAAAACGGTAGAACCATCAACACTAGTATCAGTAGACAACATGTATAGCTTACTATCATGATCCATCTTTTTAGGAAATCTATCTAAATGGCGTTTGAAATGCAAAGTCTCATGTCTGCTATTAGCACCCAACACAATCTCGCAATACTTGCACTTAGCTTTATTTTTCGCCGGTGTAGGACCTTTAATTTTTTCATATTCATGTCCCAACTTTGAGTGCTACTTTGGCTTCTTTGAATGTTGTCCATGCTCTGAGTACCTATCCCCGGGTGGGGCTTCTGATAGTGCTTGCCGGGTTGGTGGATCTCTATTCTCCATAGGAGGCCTCCTTGAATTACTTCCAAGGCCCATAACTAAGAACAAAAGAATGACATCAAATATGCCACCAACACTTAATAATGAACTAAGAAAGTAATACAAACATAAATAAAAGCAGAGATAAAAGTGGTGATGACACTAGCATCACAATCCCACTTCATATTAGCAATAAACTTAGCACACCCATAACAACTAAAACCAAAGCAAATACATTGTCAATGAGTTGAATAAAAAACTAGAATCAAATGAAATAAAAGTAGCATCACACCCATGTTCATAGATTCCCAATACCATAACAACTAACATGAAATCAAATGTAATGAAACAAACTAAGCTAAGAGGCAAAAAAATGAAGAGATCGAGAAAGGAAATCAAGTAAAATTAAAACTAAATCAAACTTGAATGAAATTTTAGAGTGAAAGATACAGATCTAAACAAGGGCAAGGGCGTGGAGCTCACGACTTCAAAAATTACAGCTAAAAGATCGAATATAGATAAAGAGTTCACAAAAAATTACCTTTTCACTAGCCTCAGCAGGCGAGAGTCACTAGAGCCAATCAAATCAGGTTAGGAACTGGCCCTTCATCGATTGAGAAATATCGTAGGCTCTAGTAGCGAATGACAATAGTCCCTAACTATAGCAAATTATGCAATTCACTGGACGAGAGTCACTAGAAGGAGGAGGTGCATTGGAGATTTAAGAGGAAGCAGACCCATGAGGGAGGCGACAGTAGGTGCAGACTGGCAAAATGAAGACTTGAAGAGATGAGAACCCTAGCTGTGGATTATTTGGTTTTGCTCTTTGACAATTGGAACTTAAAATTTTAGTTTTTTTTAAATAGAGTGAGGGTCGCAAGTCAAGTCAGAGGCTCAAAACATCTGCTTGTTCCCTGCCCTTACCACATGCTAGCACCTTCACATTAAGGCTCAGTCAAGTTGAAAGTAAAAAACAGTTGTTCGAGCCCTCAAATTTGCAGAGTGGGTTAGGGCGGCCTAGGCGATGCCCCGGCCAGCTGATCAGCTCTAACACATAGACATACACACGCACACACACACACAAATAGATATATATACATATACATATATATATATATATATATATATATATATATATATATATATATATATATATACATATACATATACATATATACATATATATATATATATATATATATATATATATATATATATATATATATATATATATACAGGATGTATTGTGTGTGTGTATATGTTATATATATATATATATAAATATACTTATATAATATATATATATACACGCACATATATGTACATATATATATATTATATATATAACATATATGCACATAATATATATATATATATATATATATATATATATACATAATACATATACATACATATATATATATATATATATATATACACACACACATACATATATATATATACATATATATATTATGTGTGTGTGTGTGTGTGTGTGTGTGTGTGTGTGTGTGTGTGTGTGTGTGTATGGTGTGTGTGTGTGTGTGCATATCTATATATATATATATATACACCACACACACACACCACACACACACATACACACATACATATTATATATATACACACACACACACACTCACATATATATATATACATATATGTATGTATGTGTGTGTGTACACACATATATAATATCTATATATATATATATATAATATATATATATATATATATATATGTATATATGTATGTAAATATTGTGTGTGTGTGTGTATATATATATATATATATATATATATATATATATACTATATATATATATATATATATATATTTATATATATATATATGTAGATGTAGACACACACACACACACTCTCTCTCTCACATACTTTTTTAAGTTTCAAACTAGAAAATAAAATGAGATATTCAAAACTTAAACATTTAATCTTTTCAAATAGTTATGCAGTCAACTTCTCCGTTAATATCTTCATAATCATCTTCATCACTTGAGCTACCATCCTCTTTTTCTTCATCATTAAGTCCAAATGATTGAAAATTAAAAAATTGACAATGGTATATGACTAGAGGGAACATTAAGCCATATACATTTCACTATATTTGTAGATGAATCATAGAAACAAATGTAATACCTTCATCCCTCGCTAGCATCCAATCCCGAAGACATATCAATGGCTGCACAGTCTTTGGCTTCAACAAGCTTCTTGTGGGGCTTAGTGTGTTATCACCAATGCTAAAAGCTACTGTTGAAACGTGAATATTTAAGAGGTCACAAGCCATGAGTGCAAGAGTGGGATATCTGGCTTAAGTCTTGAACTAGTAATCCAACATATCAAAATCTTTACTCCTCAAATGGTTTGGATCTCCAAAATATAAATCAAGTTCACTCTTAGGCATTTAGGTATGTGATGCCTCTTAAGTGACAAGCATATCTCAATCATCCAATTTAGCTTGGTTATAATCACTGGTGAAGTTACCACCCGAATAAGAAATAGATGGTTCGATGTTTTGGAATCACCCACTAGAGGAGACACACATGTACTCTTCAAACCATATTCTAAGAGTATTAATGAATTTTTTAACCTGATCTCCCACACCTTCACCACCACATATCTTCCCAAAATAATACTTCAAAAATGTCACCCTGTACTGAGGGTCCAAGATTGTAGCACAACTCAATGCCAAATTATATTCACCCCAATACTTGTCAAATTTAGGTTTCATATCACGTACCATGTCAGAAAATTCAAAAAAAAAACAAGAGGGCCCTTAGCCATGTGTATTAACGCACTTTGGATCTTCTAAACCCCCAAAAGATATGAGTTAGACGTGGGGTGTTTAAAAGCAGAAAATAAATTGGCCACATCACAGAATGCCTTCAAAAACTTATGAATATAAACAAGCTTATCCCAATCATCCACTTGAGGTGCGAGGGATTTTACAGCAAAAACTCTTTCTCTAAAATAAATGAATACAACTTTATAATAGACGGCATGATCAATCAAAATATAAGTAGAGTTCCACCTAACTAGCATATCAACCCCAAACTTCTTATTAGTTTGCAACTTCAAATTCTTCGTGGCCACGTCATAAAAACTTGTACCTCCTAATAGCGGATCTATTAATACACTTAACCATATTTTGGATACCATTAAGAATGCTAACTAATGAGTTCAATCCAGCTTGCACAATCAAGTTCACAATATGTGCACAATAAACAATATAAAAGAGAGCTCTACCATCCACAAGAGAATTTTTTCCAAGTATTTAAAATTTGATATGGTTTGTCATTGGCACAGTGTATGATGCATTATCAGTTGTCATTATAAGAAGCTTATGTTCTAAGTTCCATTGTTGCAAGAATATGACAAGTTCATCAGACATTCGTGAAGCATCATGAGGAGAAACAAAAGTCCTAAATCTCAAGATTCTCTTTTGCAATTGCCAATTAGAATCAACAAAGTGTGCAGTCACACATATATAATCCTCATTAGTGTTATCATTCTTCCAATTATCAGTTGTCATTGTCACTCTTCCATGTGCATTTAGAATAAAATCTTTCACATTATCTCCCTCTTTGACATATATATTTAAGAGTTCTCTCCTTGTAGTGTGCCTACTAAAAGCTCTAACTTGTGGATTAAAACCTTTCAATGGCTTTCTAAATCCTCTCTTCTCAATAGGGTCAAATGGGCGTGAATCCTCAACCAAGTAGGTTAACACAAGCTTGCTACTTTAGGCTTCATCATACTTAAATTAGGTCAAAATAGTGGAACCATCAACACTAGTATCAGTAGACAACATGTATTGCTTACTATCATGATGCATCTTTTTAGGACATCTATCTAAATAGCATTTGAAATGGGAAGTCCCATGTCTAGTATCAGTACCCAACACCATCTCGCAATGCTTACACTTAGCTTTATTTTCAGCCAGTGTAGGACCTTTAATTTTTTCACAGTCATGTTTGACTGTGAGTACTGCTTTGGGTTCTTTGAAGGTTGTCTATACTCTGTGTAACCGTCCTCAGATGGGGCTTCTGGTGGTGCTTGCTGGTGTTAAGCTAAAAATCATGCATTGTTTTAATAATTTTTTATTATATTATATATATTATTTTGTCTAATTTACCTTATTTTATATATTTTTCAGGTTTAGCATTAATAAAATAAAGAGGAGAAGAGAGGACGTTGAAGCTCGGGTTTTACATGCTTGGCTATAAAGACAGTCCAAAATTAATAATTTATGGAAAATATTATTTTCATAATTATTTAATTGGGCTAGTGTTTCAAGAGTTAAAGAAGAGCTAGAAGTCTTGAGGCAGAAGAAGTCTAAGGAAGAAAGGAAAAAGGAAATCCTATTCACTAACTCTAATCACCCTCACTATAAATCATAAACCCCATCATCATCCTATAATAGATACCAATCCACGGCTGCCTACCTATTCTCCTCACCACCATACGCCCTCGCCTTACCATTAATCCTCATCATACATCGTCTTTAATTCCAACAGCCTTCCTCACGATCACCATAAGCCACCATCACATTTAATCACCATCTCATCTCACCACAAACAGCCATGCCTAACCCTCAATCACGCAGCTTTGTCCCCTTCACCATAATCAACATCATCATCTTCGCATCATCATCATCAATCCATGACAGCTCCTTCACCTCTTCACGCCACTATCTTCTTCCTATTTTTATTTTTTTAAAATAATTTTTTTATGTTTAGTGTATTAATAAACATGAAACCTTTGGTTGATTGTTGTGATTTTATTTTTAATATGAGTGAGTAATTTTCTTCTGCTTAGTATAATCTATTTGAAATCATACTAAATTAATTATTTTGAAACAAGTTTCATGCTTATTGTCTAGTTGATTTGAATTCATGATTCTATAGCGATTAGTGTTTATCATTCATGATATTCGTGTTATATTAATTAGAATGCATGCTAGGTAGCTTAATACGAATTCATATGATGGTTTAAGAGACTTCAATATGTAAAAGTTATCATCTTTTAAGCATTAGTATCACCCTAATTAATCATGGATAGCTCAAACCTATCTCTTTTAATTAGGTAATCGTTATGGATTTTTCTTAAATGGATTTGTTGGTAAATTAGTTACAAAGCATTAGATGATATTTTTCTAGTATGTAATGCTCTAGTTTGATTAAATTCTTATGCTGATGTAAGGGTTATCAAATTAGTAGGGTTTATATTAGAGCTGGACCTAATTAAACTATAATATAAGGAAAAACAGGGAAGATCTGCTGGTGGGTGTCTTCTACAGTTTAGCTCATGGATGAAATCGACTTGTATGTTAATGATAAATATTCATTTGTATGGTGGATATAGATTATACTAAGCATTTTTCATAAATTTGATATCTTTTGATAATTATTTGTTGCTTTTAGTTAATTTGTTTAGTTTATCAATTTTTATTCTTCAGTTATTAGCTTTGATATAAATTTCGTTTACCACCCCTCCAAAAGAATAGTCTTTTAGGAGTGTCTTGGTAATTTTAACTTAGAGTTTGATTTTTAGAGTAATTATAATTTTCATATTTGATTTATATTCTGTTTTATTCTTTAATTACCAGTTTGTTAGAAATTAGGCCAAAAATAGTTTCTTTTGTCTTTTTAAGTTTTTAATCCATCCTAGGGTTTATATAGTGTCCTAATTTGCCTCTATTTAATTTTGGAATTGTTGGAAATTATTTGGTAATTTTTCAAAATTATTTTGTGAATTGGATATGTGCGGGTTTTTATTTTAATAAATCTAAAAATTACGTTTTTAATTTTTGTTTCATGTTTTTTAGGTGTTATTGAGTCCAGAAAATTATATCTTTAAATTTGGGTAATTCTGTTATTGAATTTCGTATTTATATTAGTGCAGTTTATTTCTTTTCTAATTTCAGATTTAATTTTCTATTTCATTTTTCTAGAGTTAATTTGCTGTTTTAATTTTTTTGAAATTAATTACTTATAATTCTGGAGTTTGTAACCTATAAACTTTAAGAATATTAGTTTAGGTTACTGTTTGTGATTTTTTAATATTAATTTTCTGTTTGTTATTTTCTGTTTCACTTTTTAATTGATTATTGTGTTATTATTCTGTTTTTAGTTTTCTAGATTATTTAGGATGGCTATTTATTGTTTTATTTTCAGAATTAAATTTAGAATATTTAGGAGTAATATTAAGTATTTTTCTAGATTTTTTTATTAATTTTGATTTATTTTTGAATTACAAAGAGTAGTGAAATTATCTAAAATTAAACTAGCCTTTTGACATAATCTTTCCTCCGTACTTTCCAATGCTGTAAAAATTACTTATAAATTGAAGTAGTGGTTAAATTTGTAGCTCTACGATAAGCTTTACAAATTTTGGCGCCTAAATTGCTAGTTTACTTCTATTTAATTTTACTACTTTTATTGTTTTGTTTTAACTCTAGCATTTTAATTTTTTGTAGATTTCCCGTAATGTATGAGATTAAGGAGTGGTAAGAAAATTGGAGAGGACAAAGAGCAAACATTGAAAGCTAAAAACAAAGAAAGTCGTCCGAACCCAGTAAGTCTTAAGATTAAAGAGGTAAGAATGTCCACTCTTCGGGAACTTGCTGCCCTTAACCTAAAAACTCAACCTATGTCCATTACCTATGCTGTATTAGATAAACCTCTGAAACTGAACTCTGGATTCATCAACGTATTACCTAAGTTTCATGGATTAGCTGGAGAGGACCCATACCGTCATATTAGCGAATTCCTTATTACTTGCTCCGCTATGGTGCCTGAGGGAATTCCTGAAGACCAAATTAGATTAGGAGCCTTTCCCTTTTCTTTGCTTGGTAATGGTAAAGATTGGTTGTATTACATACATGCTGGATCTTTCTCTACATAGACCGCATTGCATAAATCATTCTTAGAGAAATTTTTTCCAGCATCCCGAATTGGATCTATTAAGAAGGATATATGTGAAATCAAACAAATGAATAGAGAAACTTTTTGTGAGTACTGGGAAAGATTTAATAAATTGTGTGCTAGTTGTCCCCAATATCAAATAACTGAATAGTTGTTGATTCAATATTTTTATAAGAGTTTGCTTCCTATGTATCGTAATATGGTTGATGCTACTAGTGGGGGGCTCTAGTTAATAAAACTCCAGCAGAGGCTAGAAACTTATTCAATCTAATGGCCCAAAATATTCAGCAGTTTGGTGCTAGGAAGTCACAAATTAAAAAGGTTAATGAGATTGGTTCTAACTCATCTGTAGAGAGTCAGTTATCTCACATTACTGCTATGTTAAATAAGATCATTACTGGGGGAGTTCAAAAAGCAGTTATATATGGCATTTGTTGTCTAGAGGGGCATCCTACTGATGCATGTCCTACACTTCAAGAGAGTAATGTTAATGCTGTCTATTCTAACCAAGGTCAAAGGAGGTATGATCCCTATTCTAATACCTATAATGAAGGATGGAGAGACCACCCTAACCTTAGGTATGGCCCTCAAACCAATCCACCTGGTTTTGACCAAACATCTCGTCAGCCTTCTAATCAAGATAGGACCAACTTTCTATTAGAACAAGCCCTTAAGAAGATGGATGATAGGTTCCAAATTTTGGAGACAACTCTTAAGCAGGTTCAAGAGAAACAGACTGCAACTGATATCATAGTTAGCAACTTGCAGGCTCAAATGCAAAATAGGTTACCATCTCAACCTTACCCTAACCCTAAGGAAAATGTCAGTGCCATAACACTTAGGAGTGAGAAAGAGTTACAAGAGCCTAGGAAGAGTAGAGAGGTTGAGCTTGAGTTAGAGGTCAAAGGAGCTGAACCAGAGTTAAATATAGATTCTAATCAAACTAATAGGGAAATAGGAGAGAAGAAAAGAGAAACTTATAAGCCAATTCCACCATTTCCTAGTAGATTTCGAAGCCCTACTTATAAGGTGAATGAGGCTTACCAAGAGATCTTAGAGACATTGAAGAAGGTAGAAATCAACATACCTCTCCTTGATGCTATTAAACAAGTGACTCGTTATGCTAAATTCTTGAAAGAATTATATACCACTAAAAGAAAGTTAGTAGGGAATGAAAAGGTAAGTGTCAAGGAAAATGTGTCTGTAGTTTTTCAAAGGAAACTTCCCCCTAAGTGTAAAGATCCAGGTGTGTTTTTTGTTCCTTGTAAGATAGGAAGTAATTTGGGTGCTTTCATTAATGTTATGCCTAGGTCACTTTATGACAAACTAAACTTAGGAGAGTTAAAGAAAACTGGTGTAGTACTTTAGTTAGCTGATAGGAGCAGTATTCACCCAGATGGAGTGTTAGAAGATGTCTTAGTCCAAGTGAATGAACTTGTGTTTCCTGCTGATTTTTATGTGATGAACATGGGTAATGCATGTCATGATATTCTCATCTTGCTTGGCATGCCATTTTTAAAAACAACTAGAACTAAAATTGATGTGCATGAAGGAACATTAACTATGGAATTCGATGGTGAAGTGATTAAATTTAATATTTTTAATGCCATGAGATTCCTTGCTGATGTGAATGCACTTGATGTTATTGCTGAGTTACCCCAAGACATTAATGATGTATCCAATGAAGATGAATTTTCGACTATGCTTACTACGAGTCTTGATCATGCTGAGTTTAAAAAAGTGCCCTACCAGATTAATGCTGATTTATTGGAAGAGATCCAACTAGAGGATCCAGGAGCTTCATGAAGTCAAGCCAACGACGGTAAACAAAGGCGCTCGTTGGGAGGCAACCCAACGTTTTTAGGGAAGTACCCATTTAATTTTTCTTTTATTTTCATTATTTCTATCCTTTTGCATGCATTAGGGACAATGCACGAATTAAGTGTGGGATGGTGCATCCTGCATTTGATTCCTGCAATATTTATTCTTGAAAAAAAAAACACAAAGAAAGAAAAAAAAAAGAAAAAAAAATTTCTCATAAATAATGCATATGATATGAGTTTATGCTAGCCTTGCTTGCTTAAAAATTTTTTTTAGCAATTTTTAGTGTGTTCTTCTATGAGTGAGGACTTCTGAGCATGCTAGCTATCATTTAGAGAAATTTGAGTTGATCCTCATATATCTCTTTAATGAGTAACTGTTATGATTATTCATCTTATTTGGTCATGTATCCGCTTCAAAGGTAATAAAATGACCCATTCCATTTCCTAGACTATTGAACTAGTGGAATAACTCAAAAAAGTCAAAGTCGGGGATGACAAGTACCCCTTTGAGGCATGCACTACTGGGTGCTACCCTTTGAGGCAATACTGCCACTGGAAAGCTTACTTTCCATACCAGTGAGTCAATAAAATAAATAAAAATAGTGATAAAAATAAAATGTTTGCTCTAGCACCTCTATTCGGGTGAGTGTGAGATAGGGAGTGCTTAATTTCTAAGACCCTATATGGGTCTCGAATATGTGCCCTAGTGGAGCTTAAAAAAAGAATACAGAAGAAGAAGGACAAAAAAAGTACCAGGCAAGTTTTAGAATCAATTTCAATGAGTTATTCTTTCTAATTCAATTGTCACTTTAGCCATACCGTACCTCAATTTTTCTATCATAATTTTTTTAGACCTCTTGATCGGTGTATGCAAATTTAAAAAAAAGGATGATCATTGCTCTTGTTACTTCATTAAATAGATGTTGTGAGGTTGAAGAAGAAACTCTTTGATGGTAGTTGGATGCCTAGTAGTTATTTACTTATTGGAGGAAAAACTAATCAATTTCCAATAAAACTATTTTTAAAGCAAGCCAAGACCTAGTATAAATATCATAGTTATGCATGACTTTATAAAAAAGGAAGAGGGTAAGTTTTAGGTGGAGCCTAAGATTTCTTTGCACGAGGACGTCCAAAGTCTAAGTGTGGGGGGATTTGTTAAGCAAAAAATCATGCATTATTTTAATAATTATTTCAATTATATTATACATATTATTTTGTCTAATTTACCTTATTTTATATATTTTTCAGGTTTAGCATTAATAAAATAAAGAGGAGAAGAGAGGACGTTGAAGCTCGGGTTTTACACGCTTGGCTATAAAGACGATCCAAAATTAATAATTTATGAAAAATATTATTTCCATAATTATTTAATTAGGTTAGGATTTTAAGAGTTGGAGAAGAACT
>JAKOGI010003735.1:30000-37500 GCA_029747015.1 Carnegiea gigantea
CCCGCAAAAACCCGGTGGGTAAGGATATGGGTGTAGTTTTTCAATACCCGATGGGTATGAGTACGGGTATGGGTACTGTTTTCGAAAATGGATATGGGTACGGGTACGGCTCAACCCGCCCCGTACCCGCCCCATTGACATTCCTACATATCCCAATCATCCAATTAAGCTTGGTTATCATCACTAGTTAAGTTACCACCCGAGTAAGAAGCAAATGGTCTAATGTTTTGGGATCACCCAATAGAGGGGACACGCATGCACTCTTCAAACCACATTCTAAGAGTATTAATGACTTTCTCAACCTGATCTCCCACACCTTCACTACAGCATACCTTCGTAAAACAATACTTTAAAAATGTTGCCTTATACCGAGGGTCAAAGATTGTAGTACAACTCAATGCCAACTTATATTCACCCTAATACTTGTCAAATTTAGGTTTCATGTCACGTACCATGTCAGAAAATTCCAAAAAAACAAGAAGGGCTCTTAGCCATGTGTATTAAATACTTTGGATCTTCTAAACCCCCAAAACATATGAGTTAGACGTAGGATGTTTAGAAGTAGAAAATAAATTGGTGAACATAAATACACTTATCCCAATCATCCAGTTAAGGTGCAAGGGATTTTACAGCAAAATCTCTTTCTCCAAAATAAATGAATACATCTTTATAATAGAGTGCATGATCAATCAAAATTCAAGTAGAGCTCCATCCGACTAGCATATCAAGCCTAAACTTCTTATTAGTTTGCAACTTAAAATTCTTCTTGGTCACTTCACAAAAACTTTTTCCTCCAAATAGGAGATCTATTAATACACTTAACCATATTATGGGCACAATTAAGAATGCTAGCTAATGAGTTCAATCCAGCTTGCACAATCAAGTTTACAATATATGCACAACAACTAATATGAAAGAAAGCTCCACCATCCATAAAAGAGTTTTTTCCCATGCATTTAAAATTTGATATGGTTTGCCATTAGCACAGTGTATGATGCATTATCAGTTGTAATTGTAAGAAGCTTACGTTCTAAGTTCCATTGTTACAAGAATAAGATAGGTTCATCAAAAATATATGTAGCATCATAAGGAGAAACCAAACTCCTAAATCTCAAGATTCTCTTTTGCAATTACTAATTAGAATCAACAAAGTGTGCAGTCACACGCATATACTCCTCATTGGTGTTATCATTCTTCCAATTATTAGTTGTCATTGTTACTCTTCCATGTGCATTTAGAATAAAATCTTTCACATTTTCTCCCTCTTTGACATATATATTGAAGAATTCTCCCCTTGCAGTGTGCCTCCTAAAAGCTCTAAATTGTAGATTAAAACCTTTCGCTGGCTTCCTAAATCCTCTCTTCTTGACAATGTCAAATGAGCATGAATCCTCCACCATATAGGTTAACACGAGCTTGCTACTTTAGGCTTCATCATACTTAAACTGTGTCAAAATCGTAGAACCATCAACACTTGTATCAGTACATGACAGGTATTACTGAATATCATGATGCATCTTTTTAGGACATCTATCTACGTTTGAAATGCAAAGTCCCATGTCTACTATTAGCACCCAACATAATCTCGCAAGGCTTGCACTTAGCTTTATTTTCAGCCGGTGTAAGACCCTTATTTTTTTCGTGGTCATGTTATAACTTTGAGTGCTGCTTTGGCTTCTTTGAAGGTTGTCTATACTCTGTGTACCCGTCCTCGGATGGCGCTTCTTGTGGTGCTTGCTAGGTTGGTGGATCTCTATTCTCCATAGGAGACCTCCTTGTATTACTTCTAGACTCCATAACTAACAACAAAAGAATGACATCAAATATGACACCAACACATAACAAGGAACCCAAAAAGTAACACAAACAGAAACAAAAGTAGAGTTAATAGTGCGATGACACTAGCATCACAATCCCACTTCATATTAGCAATAAACTCAACACGCCCATAACAACCGAAACCAAAGCAAATACATTGTCAATGAGTTGAATAGAAAACAGGAATCAAATGAAATGAAAGTAGCATTACACCCTTGTTCATAGATTCCCAATACCATAACAATTAACATGAAATCAATTGTAATGGAAAAAAACTAAGCTAAGGGGGCAAAAAATGAAGAGATCGAGAAAGGAAATTAAGTAAAATTAAAACTAAATCAAACTTGAATGAAATCTTGGAGTGAAAGATATAAATCTAAACAAAGGCATGTGTATGGAGCCCACAACTTCAAAATTTACAGCTAAAAGATCGAATATAGATAAAGAGTCCACAACAAATTACCTTTTCACCGGCCTCAGTAGGCGAGAGTCGCTGCAGCCAACTAGATCAGGTTAGGAACCGCCTCGCCGCCGGTTGAAAAAAATTGCAGGCTCTAGCAGACGATGACAATAGTCGATAACTATAGCAAGTTATGAAATTCACTAGACGAGAGTCACGAGAAGGAGGAGCTACAGTGGAGATTTAAGAGGGGGTAGACTTAGGGGGGACACGATGGTGGGTGCAGACTAGCGGAATGAAGACTTGAAGAGATATGAAACCCTAACTGTGGATTATTTGGTTTTGTTCTTTGATAATTGAAACTTAAAATTTTAGATTTTTTTTAATAAAGTGACGGTCGTGGGTCGAGTCAGAGGCCCAAAACATCTACCCGTTCCCAGCCCTCACCACATGCTAGCACCTTCACATTGAGGCTCGGTCGAGTTGAAAGTAAAAAAGAGTTGTTTGAGCCCTCAAATTTGTGGAGTAGGTGAGGGCGGGCTACGCAAGGCCCCGGCTCGCTGATCGGCTCTAACACAAACGCATACACACAAACACACACACATCGATAAATATATATATATATATACACACACACACACACATCTATATACACATATATACACATATATATACATATATATATATATATATATATATATATATATGTACATGGATATATATGTCTATATATATATATATATATATATATATATATATCTATATATATATATATATGTATACACATATACATATATATATATATATATATATATATATATATATATATATATATATATATATATAGACATACACGCACATACTTTTTTAAGTTTCAAACTAGAAAAGAAAATGAGATATTCGAAACTTGCCCATTTAATCTTTTAAAATAATTCTGCTACCAGCTTCTCCATTAATATCTTCATAATCATCTTCATCACTTGAGCTACCATCCTCTTTGTCTTTACCATTAAGTGCAAATGATTAAAAATTAAAAAAAATCAATAGTGGTATGTGATTAGAGGGAACATTAAACCATACACATTTCACTATATTTATAGATGAATCATCAAAACAAATGCAATACCTTCATCCCTCGCTAGCATCCAGTCCCAAAGATGTATTAACGCTTGCACTATCTTTGGCTTCAAAGAGCTTCTTCTGGGGGTTATTGTGTTACCGCCAATGCTAAAAGCTTATTCAGAGGCTACTGTTGAAACGTGAATATTTACGAGGTCACGAGCCATGAGTGCAAGAGTGGGATATCTAGCTGAAGTCTTGAAAATCCAATGTATCAAAATCTTTAGTCTTCAAATGGTTTGGATCTCCGAAATATAAATCAAGTTTGCTCTTAGACATTTACGTATGTGACGCCTCTTAAGCGACAAACATATCGCAATCATCCAATTCAACTTGGTTATCATCACTAGTCAAGTTATCACCCGAATAAGAAGTAGATGGTCTGTTGTTTTGGGATCACCCACCAGAAGAGGCACGCATATACTCTTCAAACCACATTCTAAGAGCATTAACGACTTTTGCAACCTGGTCTCCCACACCTTCACTATTATATCCCTTCCCAAAATAATAATTCAAAAATGTCGCCTTATACCGAGGGTCCAAGATTGTGGCACAACTCAATGCCAAATTATATTCACCCCAATACTCGTCAAATTTAGGTTTCATATCACGTAACATGTTAGAAAATTCTAAAAAAAATGAAGGGCCCTTAGCCGTCTGTATTAAAGTACTTTGTATCTTCTAAACCCCCAAAATGTATGAGTTGTTTAGAAGCAGAAAATAAATTGGTGACATCATAGAACACCTTTAAAAACTTGTGAACATAAACAAGCTTATCCCAATCATCCACTTGAGGTGCAGGGGATTTTACAGCAAAATCTCTTTCTCTAAAATAAACGAATACATCTATATAGTAGAGCACAAGATCAATCAAAATAGAAGTAGAGTTCCACCCGACTAGCATGTGAAGCCTAAACTTCTTATTAGTTTGTGACTTAAAATTCTTCTTAGTCACATCACAAAACCTTTTTCCTCCTAATAGGACCTCTAAGAATAACTTAACCATATTGTGGATACAATTAAGAATGCTAGCTAATGAGTTCAATCCACCTTGCATAATCAAGTTCACAACATGTGCACAATAACCAATATAAAAGAAAGCTATCTGCAAGAGAGTTTTTTCCATGTATTTAGAATTTGATATGGTTTGCCATTGGCACAGCGTATGATGCATTATCAGTTGTAATTGTAAGAAGCTGGCGTTCTAAGTTCCATTGTTGTAAGAATAAGATAAGTTCATCAAAAATACATGTAGCATCATAAGGAGAAACCAAATTCCTAAATCTCAAGATTCTCTTTTGCAATTACCAATTAGAATCAACAAAGTGTGCAGTCACATGTATACACTCCTTATTAATGCTATCATTCTTCCAATTATTAGTTGTCGTTGTCACTCTTCCATGTGCATTTAGAATAAAATCTTTCACATTTTCTCCCACTTTGACATATATATTGAAGAGTTCTCGATCTCCTTGTGGCATGCCTACTAAAAGCTCTAAATTGCGGATCAAAACATTTCACCGGCTTTCTAAATCCTCTCTTCTCGACATTGCCAAATGGGCATGAATCCTCAACCAAGTAGGTTAACATGAGTTTGCTACTATAGGCTTTATAATATTTAAACTCTGTCAAAATAGTAGAACCATCAACACTTGTATCAGTAGACAACATGTATTGCTGAATGTCATGATGCATCTTTTTAGGACATCTATCTAAATGGCGTTTGAGATGCGAAGTCCAATGTCTACTATTAACACCCAACACAATCTCGCAATGCTTGCACTTAGCTTTATTCTCAGCTGGTGTAGGACCTTTAATTTTTTCGTGGTCATGTCATAACTTTGAGTGCTGCTTTGGATGGGGCTTTTGGTGGTGCTTGTCGGGTTTGTGGATCTCTATTCTCCGTAGGAGACCCCCTTATATTACTTCCAGACTTCGTAGATAAGAACAAAAGAATGACATTAAATATGACACCAACACGTAACAATGAACATAGAAAGTAACACAAACAGAAATAAAAGTATGAGTTGAAAGTGGTGATGACACTAGCATCACAATCCCACTTCATATTAGCAATAAACTCAACACACCCATAACAACCAAAACCAAAACAAATACATTCTCAATGAGTTGAATAGAAAACTAGAATCAAATGAAATAAAAGTACCATCACACTCGTGTTCATAGATTCCCAATACCATAACAACTAACATGAAATCAAATGTAACGAAACAACCTAAGCTAAGGGGGCAAAAAATAAAGAGATCGAGAAAGGAAAACAAGTAAAATTAAAACTAAATCAAAGTTGAACGAAATCTTGGAATGAAAGATACAATTCTAAACAAAGCAAGCACGTAAAGCTCACAACTTCAAAAATTACAGCTAAAATATCGAATATAGATAAAGAGTTCACAAAAAATTACCTTTTCATCGGCCTCAGCAGGCGAGAGTTGCTAGAGCCAATCAGATCAGGTTAGGAACCACCTCACCGTCTGTTGAGAAAAATCGCAGGCTCTAGCAGCCGATGACAATAGTAGATGACTATAGCAAATTATGAAATTCACCAGATGACAGTCACTAGAAGGAGGAGCTGCAGTGGATATTTGAGAGGGAGTAGACTCATGGGGGTAGACGACTGTAGGTGCAGACTGACGGAATAAAGACTTGAAGAGATATGAAACCCTAGCTATGGATCAATTGGTTTTGTTCTTTGACAATTGGAACTTAAAATTTTAGATTTTTTTTTAATAAAGTGAGGGTCGTTGGTCGGGTCAGAGGCCCAAAACATCTGCCCTTTCCAACCCCTCACTAAACGCTAGCACCTTTACGCTGAGGCTGGGTCAGGTTGAAAGTTAAAAAGAGTTGTTCGAGCCCTCAAATTTATGGAGCGAGTTAGGGTGGGCTGGGCGAGGCCCCGGCCTGCTGATCGGTTCTAACACACACACATACACACACACATAGATATATATATGTGTGTGTGTGTGTGTGTGTGTGTGTGTGTGTATACATACATACATACATATACATATATACACATATATATACATATATATACACATATATATACATATATATATATATATATATATATATATATATATATATATATATACATACATATATATACATGCATACATATATAATATATATATATATATATATATATATATATATATATACATATATACATATATACATATATACATATATACATATACACATATATATACATATATAGACACACACACACGCATACTTTTCAAATTTCAAACTAGAAAAGAAATTGAGGTATTCTAAACTTGCACATTTAATCTTTTCAAATAATTGTGCTATCAGCTTCTCCATCAATATCTTCATAATCATCTTCATCACTTGAGCTACCATCCTCTTTGTCTTTACCATTAAGTGCAAACGATTAAAAATTAAAAAATCAACAGTGGTATATGATTAGAGGGAACACTAAACCATACACATTTCACTATATTTATAGATGAATCATAGAAACAAATGTAATACCTTCATCCTTCGCTAGCATGCAGTCCCAAAGACATATCAACGCTTGCGCACTCTTTGGCTTTAAAGAGCTTCTTGTAGGGGTTATTATGTTACCACCAATGCTAAAAGCTAATTCAGAGGCTACTGTTGAAACGTGAATATTTATGAGGTCACGAGCCATGAGTGCAAGAGTGGGATATCCAGCTGATGTCTTGAACCAGTAATCCAATATGTCCAAATCTTTTGTCCTCAAATGCTTTAGATCTCCTAAATGCAAATCAAGTTCACTCTTAGACATTTAGGTGTGTGATGCCTCGTGAGCGACAAACATATCGCAATCATCCAATTCAGCTTGGTTATCATCACTGGTGAAGTTACCACCCGAATAAGAAGTAGATGGTCCAGTCGTTTGGGATCACCCACTAGAAGAGAAACGCATATACTCTTCAAACCACATTTTAAGAGCATTAATGACTTTTGCAACCTGGTCTCCCATGCTTTCACTACCATATACATTCCCAAAACAATAATTTAAAAATGTCGCCTTTTACCGAGTGTCTAAGATTGTGGCACAACTCAATGCCAAATTATATTCATCCCAATACTTGTCAAATTTAGGTTTCATGTCACGTACCATGTCAGAAAATTCGAAAAAAACAAGAAGGGCC
>JAKOGI010003735.1:42500-43581 GCA_029747015.1 Carnegiea gigantea
TGTCATTGTCACTCTTCCATGTGCATTTAGAATAAATTCTTTCACATTTTCTCCCTCTTTGATATATATTGAAGAGTTCTCTCCTTGTAGTGTACCCACTAAAAGCTCTAAATTGTGGATTAAAACCTTTCACCGGCTTTCTAAATCCTCTCTTCTTGACAGTGTCAAATGGGCGTGAATCCTCAACCGAGTAGGTTAACACAAGCTTGCTACTTTAGGCTTTATCATGCTTAAACTTGCTCAAAATAGTAGAACCATCAACACTAGTATCAGTAGACAACATGCATTGCTTAATATCATGATACAACTTTTTACGACATCCATCTAAATGATGTTTGAAATGCGAAGTCCCATGTCTATAGTTAGCACCCAACACAATCTCACAATGCTTACACTTAGCTTAATTTTCAACCGGTGTGGGTCCTTTGAATTTTTCATAGTCAAGTCATAACTTTGAGTGCTGCTTTGGCTTCTTTGAAGGTTGTCCATACTCTGTGTACCCATCCTCGGTTGGAGCTTCTGGTGGTGCTTGCCGAATTGGTGGATCTCTATTCTCCAAAGATGCCCTCCTTATATTACTTCCAGACTACATAACTAAGAACAAAAGAATGACATCAAATATGAAGAGTATGTGCAGATTGGTGGAATAAAGACTTGAAGAGATATGAAACCTTGCTGCGCATTATTTGGTTTGGTTCTTTCACAATTGAAACACAAAATTTCAGATTTTCTTTTAATAAGGTAAGGGCTGTAGGTCGAGTCAGAGGCTCAAAATATATGCCCGTTCCCAGCCCGTACTACATGCTAGCACCTTCACATTAAGGCTCGGTCGGGTAGAAAGTAAAAAATAGTTGTTCAAGCCCTCAAATTTGTGGAGCGGGTTAGGGAGGCTGGGCAAGGCCCCGGCCCACTGATATGCTCTAACACACCCACATACACACATGCACACATACACACATACACAGATACGTACACACACACACACACATATATATATATATATATATATATATATATATATATATATATATATATATATATATATATACATACACGTATATATATGTATATATATCTATAT
>JAKOGI010003736.1:0-43574 GCA_029747015.1 Carnegiea gigantea
ATATATATATATATATATATATATATATTCATGCATGCATATATATATGTATATTGCAAGAATATGGTGATCTTATTACTCAAAAAACTTATATTTACCTCCTATGAAGCGCCAATAATAAGGGAACATCCCTTATATTGGCCTCCCCTTATCCTATAATCTTTTCTATGCAATCCTTGTATTTTCTTTAAATTCTATCTACGAATAGCATTCTCTATATAATATGCTCCTTGATTTGTTGAAATTGAGTCTGTACGGGCATCGTTGATTAAGAAAAATGTCTGTGTTCCGAGCTGTCCACATTTTATAGATAGCTTCTGTAGCTATTGCATATGTAACTTGTTTATGTCCTCTGGTGCCTCTCGTCTTCCTTAGTGATTGAGCAAATCACTCATAACTGGGGGTAGAAACTGTTTGATGCCACCAGTTTTGTATTTTCTGCTAGAATTCCATTATCTATCTACATTAAAAGAATAGGTGATCAAGGTCCTCCTCTATCTCATTGTACAGCACACAAGTTAGCCCTTCACTCCATGTAAAAAGTTTGGCTAGTCTGCATTTGACTGGTAATCTTTGGTGTAAAAGCATGTCTAGGAATGACTATTCTAAACCATATGATTCTGCTCGAATCTTTGTACTCTTTTTCTCCCAGGAGCCAAGAGTAACCTCTCTTGACAGTGTATTTCTTGTACCCTTGCCACAACCAAGTGGATCTTTCAACAACCCCCTTCTTGAATAAATCTTTAACATACACCACTTTTCTTTAGTACCAACTATAATCTGCTGGGGCTTTGTAATCCCACCAATCTACATTTCAGAGATGTTTACCATGCACCTATTTGACCTAAAGAATGTCCTTTTTCATAGCTATGATCTAAACCAATTTTGCTAGACTAGCCTTATTCCAAGTTGCTAAGTTCATTAGGCCCCTATATTTCCTTGGGGTACAGGTGGTGTTCCATTAGAATGAAAATAGTTGCCCAATAGTTATACATATCGAACACCACTAAGTTGAGTAATTGTGCTCTGCTTGCAAATGAGATACTTTTGGTAGACCATAGCCTCACTTTTTCCAAAATTTTCTCCACTAAGGCTCTGCATTCTAGCTTACTTAGCCTACTAGTTATGATTGGAGCGCCAAGATATCTTAGGTAAGGGACCCCTCTTGGAAACCAATAATCATAAGACACTCTTGCTATAAGCTTGAGTTGCAACCCCCAAAGACTATTTAGGATTTTGCTTGATTAGCATGGAGACTAATGCACTGATAGAACTCCTGGAGAGTATGCATTATTATCTTCAAAATAGGAGGGTGTGCCTTGCACAAGATCATTACATCATCGACAAACATAAGGTGATTTGATTTCGTTGTCCTGCAGTTTGGATGATATGAAAACCCAGGATGAGTGCCTGTGATTCTCATCATTCTTGTAAAGTATTCCATAGACAAGACAAATAACAAAAGAGAGAGTGGGTCTCCTTGCTTCAACCCTTTTCCCCCTTCAAATTCTCCTCCCTATTGGCTATTCACATGCACTATATAGGAAACAGAGGTGATACATGCCATAATCTATGCCACAAATTACTTAGGAAATTTAAGATGATCAAGAAGCTCTTTAAGGAAATTCCAGCAAACTGAATCAAAAGCGTTGTGAGGATCAATCTTCACAATGCTCCTTGGTGAAATTCCTTTATTAGCATACCCTCTGTAACACCCGCATTCTTTATTTTTTACGTTAAGTTGAACGTCTTGCCTTTTTGATGTTATAAAATCATATTTTAATAATGATATGAGCTAAATTATTATCGTTGTGCTTGCATGAATGATAATTTTATTAAAAAGAATACTATTGTCGCTATTATTATTATTAGTGTTGAAAATTTTTCGATGATTTTCAATAAGCGTTAATAAGGGTTATTAACAGGTACTAAATTGAGTAGGAACCTGAATATGATTAGATTGTCAACCTTAGAATTAGTTTCGAGGTTTATTAAATCGAACCTAGCTATATTTGGGAACGAGTAATCGATGAAAGGTCGTATTATCGATTTGGTTTTAGAGTTCAGGATATGAATTAGACTACTAGTGTTAATTTGAATAGCTTGAGAAAAAAAAGGGGGACGAGGGGCATTTTAGTAAAAATGCACTAGGTCCCCCTTTTGTCCCTCACCTCTTTGCAACCCCCCGATATCTCTCCCCTCACTACACTGCATCTTCTTCCTCCTCTCTATCCACCATGAATGCAGCCTCAAGCTTCCAAAAACTCCATCAATTTTCCTCTACCTAGCTCGCTTTCCCTCACAATCAAACTCCCCCATAACCCAACAAACCACTGCTGCGAATTCCAAATGAAACCAGCGCGAGACCACCGCATTGATGGTCGGTTCGAGCAGTGATTGGAGGCACTAGACATGTGCCCAGATTCAGCCATGCACTCTATAACATAACCACTCCATCCTTCAATAAATTAAGGCTGAATTCACAGCACAAGCATCAGCAAAAAGCACCGAGTTACTGAGTGAATTCTGGTAAGATTTGGGGGTGCGAATTGTGTGGATTGGGCACGGTTTGGAGTCTGGTCGTGCAGTCAGTGAGCAAGGGTTGAAGGTTGGGGTTTTCCAGCACTCAAGGCTGAGCCCAAAGCCCTTTAACGGGTCCTAAGCTTAGAGTCCAGGTGGGTGTTTCTCACCGCCTAAATTATTACTAATTTCCAACGAATTTTACTAATTTTAGTTAATGAATGTTGAATATGAGTTAGCGATTAGTATTTGGAGGAATTTGAACTAAAATTGGGTAAATATGATGATGATGCTAATTTAGGATACTTGCATGTGAGTTGACGCGTAGCTTATTAATCGGTCAATTTGGAGAATCATGGAATGAGCAAAGTTATGTCTTAAAGTTGCTGTTAAATCAGTTTTATTATGCCTAGGTTCTATTTTAAAGGTCGCATGTGAATGCTACGCTCATAGGATGCTAATCGGGCAGTTTGGAGAAATTACGGAGCACACTTAATTATGTTTAAATGATATTATTAGATCAGTTTGGATATATCTATGTTCTGTTCGTGGTGATTAACTACAAATGCTATGCTTATGGATGTTGGTCTGTGCATTAAATGATTGAGTTATTGTGATACTGAACTGAGTTGGTAGTTGGATGGTTTGAGGTGGAACTAATGAGAGATTTGAGGTTCTTATGTTGTGTGAGGAGGGATCCTGGGTTATAATTGACTGCAATCGTGTGGATTGTGAAGCCGTGTGTTCCTCATTGGGCAGATTCTGCCAAGTTGAATTATGAAGTGTTTAAATGTGCTACCTGTAAACCCCTTCCCGCTTAATGGTGCTAAGTGATGCTAAGTGATCGACTTTTGAGCTTAGACATCTTTAAGAAGGGTCGTTAAAATCTTGTTTTCATAATTGCAAATGCTTTTAAGTATTTACCAGTTGCCTGTCAGTTTGTTAAGATGTTTGTAGCCTAAAATAATCCTAAATCGTCAAACTACTCAGGGAATGACCCAATTGAATAGTCAATTGGTTCAGGAAGTTAAAAAGCAAACTAGTGGCGAGTTCGAAAATGTTTTGAGGCTTTGGTTTGTTCATGTCTCCTTCTTTGAGTTTAAAAAGGATTTTAAACGAACTAAAAATGAGCAAGTGAAGGAGTTTATTGTGAAACTTATTTTGAGTTATATGCTAGCTGTTGAATTCGTGAGTATACAACCACAAGAGGGGGGGTGAATTGTGGTGTCTGATTTTTGCGTTGTAAATAACAAACACCCAAGTAGAGGTTGTTCTCAAATGACAAACACCCTGATAGCTTGTTTGCACGGGGTGTTCTCAATTTTTGCAGATGCGAAAATCACCAAGATAAATGCGGAAAATAAAGCACACACAATTTTTACGTGGAAAACACCTCTAGCCCAACTGAGGTGTGAAAAACCACGACCTACCTCGTGTAGGATTTAACCACTTTCACTAACGGGCTTCACACGTTACAAATGTAACACACCTTGTTACAATTTGCAACCACGTAACCTTCTTCCCAAAGACAGGTTACACCACGTCCAACCTTCGCAAGATTAGACACGTCCAAGTCCACACGACTAGGACACACTCACTCACTTTTCTGATTCAAGATCAGGGTTACAAACACCTTACAAGGGGTGCTTCTTACTAAGCAGATGTAAGGTACAATGAAGATCCTATTATGCCAATGGTTTGAAAACTCAAAATCAAACACAGCTTGTCACGGCTTGCTTTTCAGAATGAAGCTCAAGAATCTTTGAGTGTAAACCGTGTTTTCTGATTTTTTCCTGAATTTTTCAAAAAGCTGTGTTTAAGCAAATTCAACCTGAGTTTTCTATCTGCTCTTTTCTCGTGCGTTGTGTGTCTACTGGAAGAGAAAAAGCTAAGGTTTTTAAACACAAAAACCAACGGTCATAAGCCACAGAATCAGCTAAGTATAGAAAACGATTTTCAATCAGAAATGTTCTCCTACGGCTAGTGATAAAATTTTGCCAAAATATAAGGGATTTGATATCTTAAAAGATAACCCTTATCTTCCCATAACCGTGAGGTGGATTCAAAAAAGCAACCAAAAATTTTCAGCTTTTGAAACTTTACCATATCCGAAAATATGGTCAAAGGAAATCTTTAAGTTTTGGCAAATCTCCCAAAACTTATTTTCGAAAATCTCCCATAATATTTTCAAGAAATATCCTTTCCAGAGAAATAGCAGTTTTTGAAATTCAAGGAAAGTAATCTGGAGATCTTAGCCAACTAAAATAAATTTTCAAAGATAACCGGGTGTGGCTACTGCAGTTCAGAAACACCCTAGGCACCCTGTTCGTAGGGTTGTTCGCAACTGGTGTTCTGAAGCACTTAGTGCAAATACCGATTCAAGAGGTGTTTAAAATGATGTTTTCAATATTGGCATATTAACAAGAGTCTAAATAAATAAAACCTATATACCCGAGACTTCTTGTTTTGAATGTCATCTTGTCCAAGTTTTATGGTGCTGCTGTGAACACCAAGGCCACCTTGTTTGCTGGGGTTGTTCTTCCCATTGCTAGAGTTCAGGAACATGCCTTACAATCAACTGTCGAGATGGTGTTCTTGACTTAATATAGAATCACCAAGTAAAACTTGTTTTGAAGACTTGTTCTCACATGTAGCAAACCAGTTAGTATAATAAAGAACACAAACACCAGTTAGGCCTGTTTGGAGACCGTGTTTGGAGCAACATTACTAGGACAAATTTTTACATACACTTGGATTTGTTATCATCAAAACTAAATATAATAACTCAACAAATTCCCCCTTTTTGATGATGACAAACCAAGTGACCATATTAACAAAAAAATTGAATGCTGATAGGGATCCACGTAAGTCAAGGTCCACTTAAGTCAATGCTAGGTTCATTCGTCAATAGGAGGGTTATACTCTTCTTCCCCCTTTTGGCATCATTAAAAAGCATAAACAACATTATGAATGCAAGAAAAGAAGTATGTAGCAGAAGGGGCAAGAAGCATTAATAATGAGATATTGCATTAAAAAATACAATGCCAAAAACGAAATTAAGAAAGGAGGAGACTAGAGAGCAGCCTATACAATCAGGGAGCAGGGGGTGGTTTCGTTTGCAGAGGAGGAATGCTGGGGGCAAGAGTGGAGAGAAGTGCAAGGAGATCTTCATGGCGTTTGGCCAAGAGAGCTCGTTCCTCAGCAAGAGCAGCCTTGACAGCTGAGAGCTCATCCTTGAGGCGAGCATTGTCCTCAAGAACAGCCTCAACCTTGACGGAAGGTTGTCCAGAAACAGGTGGTCGAGGTGGTCGATGTTTCTGTTTGGAAACTGACCCTTTGCCAACCTGATAGCCACACCTTAGGAGAGTGTCAATCCCAATCTCATCAATGATTTGGGCCGCCACTCTTCGTGTGAGCACTATCCCAAAGTGCTCAAGCACCCTTGTCAACAGAAACCCATAGCCAAGATCATGTGCCCGGGTGGTGTTCGCAATTCGCTCTATGTGGCGAATCATGATTGCATGGAGGTTTACTGGTTCCTCCTAATCCAGTAGGTCCACCAGACATTGATTGAAGGCATCTGCTGAGTTTCGCCCTTGACCTCGCGGTATTATGCTCTTGATAGTGAACATAAATAGTAGTTGGTGCAGGGAGGTCATTTCACCCTTCTTAACCGAAAGGGGTCTTCTCAGGCCCTGTTTTTGACTAAGGCGTTTGGACACCTCTAAGAGCCTGGCTGTTTCCAGGGCAGTTTTGTCTTCCCTCACATACACAGCAAATCCACGAGAGGGGATGCCCAGAATATCACTTAGGGTGGCTTCATCAAAGGAGAAATGACACTCATTGACAGCACTTGTCACTACCCCATTTGTGACAGAGCAGTTGGCATAGAATTCAGCCAACTCGGGCACAGAACACCCTTGCTGGGTGTTTGCAAACAACTCAAGCCAGCCTTGGGCTCGAAGCTTGGTCAAGAACACCCCCAGATCCTATTCCTCGAAAAAGTTTACATTCACTACCTTCCCCCTGACGACATTGCGCTTCAGCAACTGCGCATGTTTGTCAGACATAGGAGAGGGAGTGAACTGCTTTGGGCATTTAAGGACAGGAAAAGAGGTGGTAGTTTCTGGTAGGGGGGCTGTTCTGGGCTTTCGCTTGAGGGGTGTTTTGGCAGGAGAGGGCTTCACAGCAGGTTTATTGGTTGGTTTTGGAGGAGATTGTTCTTCAGAGGACTCGGAAAACACCGGTGTCCCCTGTTTGAAGGTGGTGTTCTCAGAGTCAGAACTCGAGAACCCTTCAGAAGAAAAAGAAATCTCCTCGATGATAGGAGCAGAGGGTTTGGAGGGACGATGAGAGGATTGAAACGCTAGCCTTGCAGATTTTCGAGAGGGCTTAGAGGATTGAAGAGAAGAGGGAGTTTGAGAGGGTTGAGACCTTGGTTGTGGCCTTGTTCTTGGCGTTCTGCTACGCCTAGCCACGATTTTCACCCTCTTCCTTTTCTCTCCAGTTTGAAAGACTGGAGGGGAGATTTCAGCCTCAGGGAGAGAATTCTTCTCTAGACTCTCCTCTGACGACTCATTCGACTTCCCTTGGAAGTCGACATGCAGATCCTCCACAAACACACCTTCGACAGAGGCAGCCCCTGTTTCTGTCGCGGTGTCAGAGAACAACCCAGAAGAACAGGGCTCAAAATTAAACCCTTCAGGGGTTTCCAAGAATTGTTCTTGAGACCCCGACTTTGTTCCCTCTGACTCAACTGAAATGGGACAAGCAATTGCCCCTACGAGGAACACCAATTCCCTTCGACATTCAAAGGGAATATCATCCATCCCCATTCCCACTGATTTTAGGGACAAGCTTTTCAGGAATTTGAAAGGCTTGTACGAGATTGGGCGAGAAGGAGCAGGGATTGAGGAAGCAAGAACGAGGGCTTTTGAGTGAGAGGTGTTGTTGGAAGCCATTGTTTGCTAGAGGAGAGAGATTAGGGTTTAGAGGGTTTTGCTAGGGTTAGAAAGCAAGAACAGAGGGGAGAGAGAGAGAGAGAGAGAGAGCAAGACGGGGAAAACAGACACACGCAAAGGGGGTTTTTAAACTCCCTACCCGTTATGAAGGGCCACCTAGGAAACACCTAGAATTTAAGCAGGCAGCATACATTAATGACAATCAAGGCATACCTGTTCGAGCCATCTGTTCTTGAACATGCTTCTCTCATTCCAAGTTCTGTCATGAATACTCTTTCTCCATCTCCCAAGGCAGCAGTCTTCATAATTAATCATAATAGCACACAAGACTACACATATTTGTTAAGCATAGACCACTGTTTTGATAGCAATAATTGCAAACAAGTGGATAGAACAGGTATTATAGGGTGTTTTGTCAGCTTGATCTAACTCTGAGAACAGGTGTTCTCAGGGTGTTTTCACCAACCCCAATTCCAGTCTGTTTCTCTCAAATTGGTCTCTAGCTAGTGCCTTAGTGAATATATCAGCAATTTGATTTTCCGTTGAGCAAAAATTCATAGAGATTAAACCCTTTTCAACATTATCTCTCAAGAAATGATGTCGAATGTCAATATGCTTTGTTCTTTTATGTTGACATGGATTTTTGGCAATATTAATTGCACTTGTGTTATCACAAAAAATAGGAATGCATCCAATGTCAACACAAAAGTCCTTAAGCTGTTGCCTTATCCACAACAGTTGAGCACAACATGAAGCTGCTGCAACATATTCAGCTTCTGCTGTGGACATGGCAACTGAATGTTGCTTCTTGGTAGCCCAAGATACCAAACAAGGTCCAAGAAAGTGAGCCATACCTGAGGTACTCTTTCTATCAACTAGGAATCCAGCATAGTCAGCGTCAGCATATCCAACAAGATCAAAATTGCAACCTTTAGGATACCATAAAGCTAAATTGGGTGTATGTTTTCAAATACCTTAGTATCCGTTTAACAGCCTTAAGATGAGTTTCCTTAGGGTTAGACTGAAAACGGGCACATAAACCAACACTAAAAACAATATCAGGTCTACTAGCGGTTAGGTATAAGAGTGACCCAATCATACCCCTATAGAGTTTCTCCTCAACTGAGGGACTCCCATCATCCATAACCAACTTAGTTGAAGGAGAAATAGGAGTGTCTATGGGTTTGGCTGACTCCATCCCAAAACGCTTAAGTAACTCCTTGATATACTTTTGCTGATGGATCATGGTGCCGTTTGGAGTTTGCTTGATTTGTAAGCCTAAGAAAAAATTAAGCTCACCCATCATGCTCATCTCAAACTCACTCCTCATCATATTTGAAAATTCATTGCATAAATCATGATGAGTTGCACCAAATATAATGTCATCAACATATATTTGGACAATCAAAAAATGTTCCCCCTTAGATTTTAGAAACAAGGTATTGTCTACCTTGCCTCTTCTAAAATCATTTTCAAGTAAAAAACTTGACAACCGTTCATACCAAGCTCTTGGAGCTTGTTTTAAACCATAAAGTGCCTTGTCAAGTTTAAAAACATGATTTGGAAAATCACCATTTTCAAAACCAGGGGGTTGTTTGACATACACCTCTTCTTTAAGGTATCCGTTTAGGAATGCACTTTTAACATCCATTTGATATAGCTTGATTTCCATATGAGCTGCAAAGGCTATTAAGATTCGAATAGCCTCAATTCTAGCAACTGGTGCAAAGGTTTCTTCATAGTCGATCCCTTCTTCTTGATTGTATCCTTGTACAACCAGCCGTGCCTTGTTCCTAGTGACTGTTCCTGACTCATCCAGTTTGTTTCGGAACACCCACTTGGTTCCAATGATTGTTCTCTCTGCAGGTTTAGGTACAAGGTGCCATACTTTGTTTCTCTCAAATTGATGAAGCTCTTCTTGCATAGCCGTGATCCAATCTGAATCTGCAAGAGCTTCATTCACACTTTTTGGCTCAATGTTAGAAAGAAAAGCATAGAAAGCACAAAAATTCTTTAGCTTAGATCTAGTTTGCACTCCAGTATTAATATCTGACAAGATTTGATCAAGAGGGTGCGAACTATGGTGCTTCCATGGTCGTGGAGTAAGAGGATCCACAGACCCATGCTCTACTCTAGTCGTAACATAATGCTTACAATCATCTCCCGAGCCTGTTTCTGCACATGTTTGTAAGTCTATTCCTGAAGAACACGGTTCCGAACAGGGTTCAGCGGTGTTTTCCCCTGTTTGGTGTTCACCTTGCCTGCTGTTCTGAGGAACACCTTCAGGAGTTGTTTTCTCCATGGTGTTCTTACCTCGTTTATCTTGGAGCAACACTTCTTTTCGAACAAGACCTAATTCAAGTTCATCTTCCTGTGCATCATTCTCACTCAACACGTTAGATTCATTAAAAAGCACATGCACACTTTCCTCAACACACAAGGTTCTTTTGTTAAAGACTTTGTATGCCTTGCTGTGAGAAGAATAGCCAAGGAATATTGCCTCATCACTCCTAGGGTCAAACTTTCCTAAGGCATCCTTCCCATTATTATGCACAAAACACCTACAACCAAATGTCCTTAGGTGCGTAATATTGGGTTTTCTGCCTTCGAAAAGTTCATAAGGAGTTTTATTCAACATGGGTCTGATCATGCATCTATTTATAATATAACATGAGGTGTTCAATGCTTCTGCCCAAAAATACCTAGGAAGACCACTAACAATAAGCATTGTTCTGGTCATGTCTTCCAGGGTGCGATTTTTGCGCTCAACCACCCCATTTTGTTGGGGTGTTCTTGGAGCTGAGAAGTTATGATCAACACCATGTTCATTACAATAGTTGATAAAATTTGCATTTTCAAACTCAGTTCCATGATCAGATCTCAAGCTAATTAAAGAGTGTCCTACTCTCTTTTCAACCTTTTTGAGAAAGGCAATAAAATTCTCAAAGGTTTCATCTTTGGATGCCAAAAACAAGGTCCAAGTAAATCGAGAGTAATCATCCACTACAACAAGCACATACTTTTTCCCACCTCTACTGGTTACCCTCATGGGACCACACAAGTCAATGTGTAATAATTCTAGAGGTCGAGTAGTGCTTACACATTTTTTCGATTTAAAAGAAGATCTGACTTGTTTGCCTTTTGCACAAGCTTCACATACCTTGTCATCATTAAACTTGATGGAAGGTAGTCCAACAACCAAATCTTTGGAAACAAGTTTGTTTAACAAAGATAGGCTTGCATGACCTAGTCTCTTGTGCCATAGCATTATATCATCATTTAATGCATTTAAACAAGTCAGATTATTTTGGGGAAGAGTGGAAATACAGACTTTATAAACATTTTGACATCGCTTCCCCCTCAACACAACATCTCCTGTGTCGTCATTCACAACCAAGCAACGTGTTCGTGAGAACACCACTAGGTTGTTCTTGTCACACAGTTGGGACACACTTAGCAAATTGTGCTTTAAACCATCAACCAAGTGCACATTGTCAATTGAATGGGAGAGAGTTTTACCAATATTACCTATACCGACAATTGTCCCAGACTTGCCGTTTCCAAATGCTACACTCCCACCATTCAGAGCTGTAAGTGAGAGAAAGTTTGATCTTTCACCAGTCATGTGCCGCGAACACCCACTATCAACATACCACAGCTGCCTGTTTTTAAGGTTGTTTTCTGATCTGTTTGACAGGGTGTTTCTTACCCTGTTTGCTGGGTTGTTTGTGGGATTGTTCTCTCTCACTTCAGCCTGCAAAACAAATCACGGGTTAGTTTTGGGAACCCAGATCCACTTGGGTCCCATTCCTTTAGACATGTAAAGCTCATCTTTTCTAATCCAGATTTGTTTCACATACCTTTCATTCTTTTCATTGGCATGTTTTCTTAAAGGACAAGAATATCGATAGTGACCAGTTTTACCACAATGAAAGCAAACAATGTTTTCAGGTAATCCCACATACTTTCTATGAATTGGGTAAACTGTTCGTTTAGGCTTATACCCAAGTCCCTTTTTGTTTCGACTGTGGTGAGTGTTTAACCAAGCAAGGGCCTGTGAAGATTTGTTCCAGCGTTTGTTTGTGCTAAGCTCGGTTTCCAGTTTTTCTTTATTAGCATGCAAACCCTTGTTCTCTTTGAGCAGGGACTCAACCATTCCTTCCACCTCAAAGAGTTTTTCCTCTATTCGAGAGTAATCTCCTTCTTTTATAAAGAGGTTTTCTTTGAGTATATTAACATTTTCATGTAAACCGAGTTTTTCATTTTTAAGAATTTCATTTTCAAGCTCTAGGTCACGAACTTCTCTTTTTAGATCAGCACATGTGTCTATCAAATTATATAGAAGTTCTTCTAAAGTGGCTTTGTTAAGACCATGTACCTTGTTCTTGAGATCTGAGAAGCTGATTGTTGATTCATCATCTGAATCTGAATCACTTTGTGCCATAAGTGCTACGACTCCTTCTTCAGCTTCAGATTCTCCTTCATCCTCAGAGGAATCTCCCTAAGCAGCCAGCATAGCTTTCGAGAATCGCTTGCCCAAATTGTTTACAGGGTGTTTTCGACCCTGTTTTCGAGGGTGTTCGGGCGTCTGATCTTCTCGAAGCAGAGGGCAATTCTTGACTAAGTGATCTGGTTTGCCGCACTTGAAACACCCTGTGAGCTGTTCTTTGGAGGTGTTTCTGGACTTGCTGAAGTCTTTTCTTTCGTTGTTTTCCTTGACCTTTTTGAAGAATTTCTTGAATTTTCTGGACATTAGGGCGATTTCTTCATCTTCAAGGTCAGAGTCAGTGTCCTTATGTGCTTTCAAGGCAAGCCCACGATCCTTCTTTTGCTCCTCTCTTTGCTGTGAGTTCTTTCGAAGTTCATAGGTCTGGAGATTACCAATCAACTCGTCGAGGGTGATCTGGTTCATGTCTTTAGCCTCTTGGATGGCTGTTACTTTGGCCTCCCACGTGCGAGGTAAAATTCTGAGGATTTTCCTCACCAACTCTTCAGTGGTGAAAGATCTTCCCAGGGATTTTAACTTGTTCGTGATGTGGGTGAACCGTGTATACATGTCCATCACAGTTTCATGATCACCCATATCAAACAACTCATATTGTCGCATAAGTAGCTCAATTCTAGATTGTTTAACTTGACTCGTACCTTCATGAGCAACTTGCAGAGCATTCCAGATAGCTTGGGCTGATTCACACTCAGAGATGCGAGTGTATTCATCGGGTCCTAGGCCAAAATATAGAAGCTTTTTGGCCTTGGCATTTTTCTCCATTTTCTTGTAGTCCTCGGCATCAAACTCTATGGATTCCTTGGGAACCTTCTTACCATCTTCAAGCACCTTGGTGGGAACAAGGGGCCCGTTCTTGATGAGCATCCATAATTCATAATCTTCTGCCTGAATATAGTTCTCCATCCTATTCTTCCACCAACTATAATGTTGGCCGTTGAAATAGGGTGGACGAGTAATGGATTGCCCTTCAAGAATTCCTTGTGGGGTACTCATCTTCAGAATCTCTCAAGGTGTTAACCTTTTGTAAGAGAACCCGCTCTGATACCACTTCTTGAATTCGTGAGTATACAACCACAAGAGGGGGGTGAATTGTGGTGTCTGATTTTTGCGTTGTAAATAACAAACACCCTAGTAGAGGTTGTTCTCAAATGACAAACACCCTGATAGCTTGTTTGCACGGGGTGTTCTCAATTATTGCAGATGCGAAAATCACCAAGATAAATGCGGAAAATAAAGCACACACAATTTTTACGTGGAAAACACCTCTAGCCCAACTGAGGTGTGAAAAACCACGACCTACCTCGTGTAGGATTTAACCACTTTCACTAACGGGCTTCACACGTTACAAATGTAACACACCTTGTTACAACTTGCAACCACGTAACCTTCTTCCCAAAGACAGGTTACACCACGTCCAACCTTCGCAAGATTAGACACGTCCAAGTCCACACGACTAGGACACACTCACTCACTTTTCTGATTCAAGATCAGGGTTACAAACACCTTACAGGGGGTGCTTCTTACTAAGCAGATGTAAGGTACAATGAAGATCCTATTATGCCAATGGTTTGAAAACTCAAAATCAAACACAGCTTGTCACGGCTTGCTTTTCAGAATGAAGCTCAAGAATCTTTGAGTGTAAACCGTGTTTTCTGATTTTTTCCTGAATTTTTCAAAAAGCTGTGTTTAAGCAAATTCAACCTGAGTTTTCTATCTGCTCTTTTCTCGTGTGTTGTGTGTCTACTGGAAGAGAAAAAACTGAGGTTTTTAAACACAAAAACCAACGGTCATAAGCCACAGAATCAGCTAAGTATAGAAAACGATTTTCAATCAGGAAATGTTCTCCTACGGCTAGTGATAAAATTTTGCTAAAATATAAGGGATTTGATATCTTAAAAGATAACCCTTATCTTCCCATCACCGCGAGGTGGATTCAAAAAAGCAACTAGAAATTTTCAGCTTTTGAAACTTTACCATATCCGAAAATATGGTCAAAGGAAATCTTTAAATTTTGGCAAATCTCCCAAAACTTATTTTCGAAAATCTCCCATAATATTTTCAAGAAATATCCTTTCCAGAGAAATAGCAGTTTTGAAATTCAAGGAAAGTAATCTGGAGATCTTAGCCAACTAAAATAAATTTTCAAAGATAACCGGGTGTGGCTACTGCAGTTCAGAAACACCCTAGGCACCCTGTTCGCAGGGTTGTTCGCAACTGGTGTTCTGAAGCACTTAGCGCAAATACCGATTCAAGAGGTGTTTAAAATGATGTTTTCAATATTGGCATATTAACAAGAGTCTAAATAAATAAAACCTATATACCCAAGACTTCTTGTTTTGAATGTCATCTTGTCCAAGATTTATGGTGCTGCTGTGAACACCAAGGCCACCTTGTTTGCTGGGGTTGTTCTTTCCATTGCTAGAGTTCAGGAACATGCCTTACAATCAACTGTCGAGATGGTGTTCTTGACTTAATATAAAATCACCAAGTAAAACCTGTTTTGAAGACTTGTACTCACATGTAGCAAACCAGTTAGTATAATAAAGAACATAAACACCAGTTAGGCCTGTTTGGAGATCGTGTTTGGAGCAACATTACTAGGATAAATTTTTACATATACTTGGATTTGTTATCATCAAAACTAAATATAATAACTCAACACTAGCCAATTACTTTAAGTTTCGAATGAGTTTCGAATTACGAGTTAGTAAATTCATTACGATTTTAAGAGGTTCTGAAGTTGAAAACGAAAGCAAACCATTAGTGGGGTTATGGATTATTTTGCTAGACGAGCATATTTTTAATAAAGCAAGCAACTATTAAGGAGAAATGATTTGTGATTCACTTGAGGAGAAACTTACTGTTTGAGACAGGGACTTTTTTTTAATAACCTATGAGGGTTTAAAATGATTTTTAATGGCTAAGATTTGTGCTTTGACAAACGATTAGGCAGTATACCTAGTGTGTGGGAACCCTAATGCCTAGGGAGCTAGACCCAGAAGTGGGAATCCTAGAAGACTCTGACGAGAGTAATGGTCCTAATATATGATACCCCGGGGATAATTAATGCTTGAGCGACGGCCTCACATAGGGTGAGTGACGATCCCCCCTAAATTAGCACCTTATGAGATCTTATGCCTATTAAGAGAAGATATTTTCCAGAAAAATCAAAAAAATGATTAAAATTATTACCAGTGTGGGTATTTCAGGAACTTTTACAAAGAATATGAGCCTTGAAAAGGGCTAATGTGACTATAAACTATTCTTCGAATATGTCTTGAATCACTACGCTTTTTTAAATGTTTGAATGCGTTCCTCACTACCCTTCTGGTTAGCTTGCTTACATGCCTACATGTTTGATTCATAAGGAAGTCTAGTCATTTAAGGTCCTAGAACGAGCTTGAGTGCCTAGCATGAAGTTTAGGGGAGAAGAATGTTCCTTGGGGTTAATGATCACCTAATATGGAAGTAGTATATAAATGTTGTGCAACTATTACTTATTATTATTGCCTGCAAATGGTTTTGGTTTTAAAGAGTCGAGAAATTCTCACTAAGCGTGTGGTTGCTCATCCCATTACTATTTCCCCTTTTCCCCAGGTTTTCATTGTGACAGGGAGAAGTCGATTCACTTATGACGAATTGGAGTCTACCCTTACTTGAAAAGGTGTCATGTATGCACGTATAGAAGTGGACTTACGTGTTAAATGATATAATATAAAGTGTCCCTAGAGTTGTAAATGTATGAAAACAAAGTACTCTAGTTCATGTAATGTACATTGTTTAAAAGTCGCTCTGTATGGGCATATGAGCCAACCATCTGATTAGCTAGTTGCCTTTTTAGCTAAAGTTAGTTATATTTTGGGATGTAAACCCCAGTGCTCCGGATGTGTGATCCGTCAAGCTGTACATTTGATTTCCTTCTCTATTATGAACTTTATGCTTTTGGTGTACCCCAGGCGAGTGCCCATAGAGTTGTGGACTCCGGCATGTAGCCGTTGAGCTTATTTTAGAGTTCTTTACGTTTCTATTGATTGTAGGGATTTAATGTAAGGCAATAAGCCTAGAAAATGGTTCGTTTTTAGGTGAAACTTTATCCGTTTTGCCCCAAAATTTAAGGAGGATTTAAGAAGTCGTTAACGCTCCTAGCCCTAGGGATTGAGTCTGTTACAGATGGTATCGGAATAAGGTCCTACGACCGCAGTTCGCGACCTGAGCCTTGCATTTATATAGTTAGATAGGAACACATTCATGATGATGTGATTTACGCCTACTTCTGTGTGCAAATATGGGTTTTGTGTGAAGGTTGGTGCGTTTAGCTAGTTAAGTGCGGCTTGAGCGAGCTCACTAATCGAGTGAATGAACGAATTGCTAAAAGTATTAGTGGAATGCCTTATATTCTCATAGATGGGCTCAGTGTTAGCTCAATCAATATTGTTTAGTGTGTGCACCTTGGTGATTTTGATCGAAGGTTTAAAGTACATTTGGGTTGAATTCAAATGATTGGAAAAGTGTTAACTCTGAGCTCATTTTTGCTCCTAAAGTACGACTTCCTCCTCGGGCCCCATAATGTAGTGAGCAGACGTATTCAAAGGTTGGTAGAAAAGAGCTAGAAGCAGTTAAGCTATTCTCCTTTTTAAAACCTAGAAACTTCGAGAGTTAAGATCCATCATAAATAGTGAATTAAGGTTTTTTTTTCGCATAAAAGACCTTTCTAATTCCATAATTAGGCCTTACTGTTGCGTCTGAAGACTTGCATTTGCTTTACAATGATATTCGAGCCGTTCTCTAAGCATAAGTTCCATATGTAACTAGATGTATCTAATACCTGCATGCCATGATGCATTTGTTGCTTGATGTGACTTAATTATCCAGATGATTTAAGTTTTGTAATTCATGGCACGACATGACCTCTGACTCGTTAATTGCACTCCGTGAATTCTATGATTCCATGTTATAGCTGAAAAACTGCATACGCACGTATTTAAAGTACGATACAACGGCCATCGGAACTTGCATTCGCATATTGCCCTTGTATTCTATATTGACCAGAGTAGTGCAGCGGAAGCGTGGTGGACCCATGACCCACAGGCCCCAGGATTCGTCTATGAGCATAACCCTTCACTCGTATGAATCTATGACCTAGGAGGCGATCAGTTCTAAGTAGGGACCTTCTCCCCACCATCAAAACCATAAACTTACATTCTTGCCTTAGCATTTTCTTCTCAAGTTATACCTATCGATATGTTATGCTAGTTCATGCTATTCATGATTTTTGATCGTCAGTGCTCTGTTGTTGACTCTATGTGATATCAATGTGATTTCGAGTGCTACTTCAAGTTCCATTGATGTCAATATGACGTATTATGATGTCTCTGCTACCTTAGTGTGATGTGGTACCTTGCTAGTTAATGATTTAAACTTAGATTTATTTAATATCTTCATGTTTTTGAATGAACCTGATTAAGTTAGCTGCCCCTTCATACTACCTTGACATGTCATGTCTAAGTTGTCATGAATGAAATGCCTAAAAGTTAGTAGGGATTGATGTAAAAACACAGGAATGTCGGTCACATAGGCTTTCGTTTTGTAAATTGCTTGCTATATGCATACTAGACGGTTTCATGTTGATTATGATTCCTAAGCTTGAGAATGCTGAATTACTAATTCTATGCGATGCCATTGTGATTAAGTGATGCTACGTGGTGCTATGTGATGTTCTTATTACTCTAATGTGTTGTAGGAATCTCTAGGTTAACCATTATGATCCTTGAAATGACTCAAATTCATGTTTTAGAATGAAACTACTCTTATGTGACCTTGAGATGTCATTGCCCAATTGTACTGCCTTTAGATTTTGATTCATAATGATGCATATACATAGAGTTGTTGTTGTTTACTATGCAGATTGGGTCTAGATAATTGGAAGTCTATGTTCCTTTTCAAACAAGCTTAATATGGTTTTCCATGCCAACTCATTTGCCCCTCTTCTATGCAATCGCCCTCGATGCCTAAATAGCGTGAGTAGCTGCTCAAAGAGGCTTGGCAAGGAGGAGAATGGATACCGTAAGCCTCTTTCTTTCGATTTAAAAGATATAGTTGATTGCTAAATAAAGCCTTTTGGAATCCTATCATGTGGATCATAATATGTATGCGTGTATCTTATGTTTGACTGAACTGTGAGCTTTAGAATTTCGAGGATGAAATTCTTTCAAAGGCGGAAGAATGTAACGCCCGCATTCTTTATTTTTACATTAAACTGAATGTCTTGCCTTTTTGAGATTATAAAATCCTATTTTAGTAACGATATGAGCCAAATTATTTTCGTTGTGCTTGCGTGAATGATAATTTTATTAAAAAGAATACTATTGTTACTATTATTATTATTAGTTTTGAAAATTTTTTGACGATTTGTAATAAGCATTAATAAGGGTTATTAATGGGTACTAAATCGGGTCGGAACTCGAGTACGATTAGATTGTCAACCTTAGAATTATTTTCGAGATTTATTAAATCGAACCTAACCATATTCGGGAACGAGTAATCAATGAAAGGTCATATTATCGATGTGGGTTTAGAGTTGGGAACACGAATTAGACTAGCGGTGTTAATTTGAACAACTTGAGACAAAAAAAGGGGGACGAGGGGCATTTTAGTAAAAACGCGCCAGGCCCCCCTTTTCTCCTTCACCTCTTCGTGATCCCCCCGATATCTCTATCCTCTCTGCTCTGCATCTTCCTCTGCTCTATCCACCATGAACGCAGCCTCAAACTCCCAAAAACTCCATCAATTTTCCTCTACCCAACTCGCATTCCTCACAATCTACCTCCCCCATAACCCAACGAACCCCTGCTGCGAATTCCAGACGAAACCAGCACGAGACCACCACATTGGTTGTAAGGCCCCCCAATTAAGCATGTTTCGCTGTTTGTAATCATTATTCTGATTCTCTCAATTATAACTTATAAACTCAATAATCAAGGCATTACCGTCGTCCCAAAAGGACAAGGCTTGTTGCAAGTTTACTAGAGATAACATAGTTAGGCATAACTTCAACCATATGCATTCACTCATTAACCAACCTAAGGTTTATACAATACAGTAAAGCAATTCACCACAGAGCTTACACTTCTATACACTGAAGATTACCAAATACAGCTCCAAAGTATGAATGGTCTATACCACTATTGATTCATCCAAGTTTCCCTTGCTTACTTATTCTATTCGGCTAACTCGCGAGCATGCTTTTCGGCTAACTTGCTAGCATAAGGGCGATTCACTGAGCGTTTGCCTAAAACAGAACATGAAAACATTTCGAACTGTGAGCTGAAACTCAGTACATATATTCCTGTATTGTTAAATAATCACTGCATCAATCGGTTGGGCACCTGCTTTGCAATTTATTTTAAGTTAAAACAGATTAAGATAAATGTAAAACTGCATTGCTAGTTATTATCTGACAGTGAACCCCTTGTAACTGTTACGATCTATGGATAGGTGTACACCTGTCAAGCCGATCGGAACCTAGCCTGAAGCGCGCAGGTAACTGAAGTGCTATGCCCTGTAACTGATAACTGATGGGATCACTAATTATGTGATAAATCACTGATTAAACTAATTCATTGATGTACTTATCAAAACATTACAATTTTGATAAATACGTGCTGATTTCTAAAGCTATAGACAATGAACGTACCTGAAGTCTTTAAAATGCAATCTCACTTGGTAATACTTATGCACAATGAAAAACGATAGATTAGGCCCCGATTTCTGTTTAAGAAATATAATTATAGGTATATGTAATTAGTAAACAATGTTGACTCTAATAATTTGTGATTGTAATAGAAATTCATTAAAAGGCATCTATAACTCAAATAATTCAATAGAAGATAAGTTCTGCCAACATGATTTGAAAACTAAATGAATTAGAGAAATTTAACTCAAAGTGAAATAATGCTGGCATAAAAATGATCAAGGTAGAATAATTGAGATCATAAAAGAAAGACTTTGATGGTTATAATTGATCACGGGTTTTTGATATTTCTAAGATGGATAACAACGGTTTGAATGCAATTAGACTTGTGGTAGGTTCAAAATAACTTGAAATACACCGGTTTGGACCAATAAGCACTTATCTTGAGTTATTAATCTCCCCACTTCCTCAATTTCGTAGCACATATCATACATCTTAGTTTTCCAAACCAAATAAGTTTCTAAGTGCAATCAAAGTTGTTACCGATTTAAGGTCCACATTAGAAAACTCATAACTTTCACCCCCGACGTCCAATTAAACTATAAAACCCACATATGAAAAGATCAAGAAGTCCCGCAACACATTGATTAGCAACCCATAACACAATCACCACCGCATAAATCCCAAAATTGAACTAAAACACCACCCTGCATAGCTTTGGTCTGGTCCGTGCAGTCGGAGTAAAATGGTCATAACATTTTCCACCGAACTTGGATTAAGGTGATTCAAAAGCCATTTAAAAGATAACTCATTGATCTAGCTCCCCACCAAAATTCATTATTTTTCAACAAGCCACGCATTACCAGTTTTTCTCGAAACAGACCCCTATTTTCGGGCCCTTCACAGCTTGCTACCTACTTTATTATCCTCCTTTTTCACATAATTACCTTCTAAAATCACTTGTTGAAATTACCAAACCATGGGGTGACCCTCAACATCACTTTAGATGGCTATAATCCATAATTTTTGCCTCATAATCATCCAAGATTCATTTTGCACCAAGGTTCATACAAATAACATGCTTGATCCAAGAGTAAGTTAAACCATGAATAATCATTAAAACCCTAGCTTATGACCAACTTAAATTTACCTTTAACTCATCCAAAACCAACATAAACATCATCATGATCATCAATAGGATTAAAGACTACAAAATTAAACACCAAAAAAAAAAAAAAATCCAAATCCATCATTTTGACTTAAGCTTGCATGATCATGAACAACCTCGACTCTTGCGTGCTTTCAAGCTTAGCTAACTATTAAAACATCAAAATAAAACTAGTTTATATCAAGATAACATGATCCATAATCAAATCCAACATAAAAATCCAAAGTTAAACATGATTAGGTTAGGATTTGCCTCACTTTAAGCATGGATTTTAAGAGATGGAGGTGATGTTGGGTGTTTGTGAGAGTTGTGGGTGATGGCTGGTGGTTGATGGGTCGGTGGCTGATGGTGGCTACTGGCAGTAGCAGGGGGCGGTAGTAGGTGGCGGTGGTGATGGCAACAACCAGCCATGGGAATGGGTGAAGGGAAAGAGAGAGAGTGTGTTGATATTTTGATAGTTTACTTGGTGGAAAATGATCTAAATTTACTTGATTGGGTTTATATCCATCAAGAGTAACCTTAGACCAATGATAATTAGGCACATCCCATGGTGATTACCTAAGTAAAATGAAGTAAAGCTTGTTGGGCCGAAATTGGGCCGAAATGAGTTTGGGCCTGAAAGGAAATTACGCTTAATGCGATTAAAATTTTTCGTAGCTCGAAATTAAATTTTTGTGAAGCTATAAAAAATAACTTAGCCTCTTAAATCATATTTATTAGGGCCTAGTATCGATTCACTCAAAATTTTACGATAATTCAGGGCCCAAAATAAATTCTCCCAATCGGGATGATTAAATGAGATAAATAAATATGAAAAATTAATAACATGGCTTAATTAAATAAATAAACATGATTTAGGGTCGGGATATTACAACCTTCGCCCCTTAAAGAGCTTCATCCTCGAAACTTATCAACTTTGCTAGAACATGTAAGTTTATCTTAAATAGATGTGCGTACTTAGCTTGCATCTTATCCTCGGTTTCTGTAACTGGATTCTGAGGAGGTATGATTTGCCAATGTACTTTGATTAAAGGTATCTGCTTGACGCATAGTTACTTATTCCTGTGATCTAATATCTGAACTGGGTGCTCTTTAAATGCGAGACCCTCAGTGACCGCAATGGGTCTAGTTAAGAGAGCATGGTCAGGATCTAAAATGTATTGCCTGAGTTATAAGGTAAGAAACACGTTATGCACGTGTTTGAGTTCTATAAGCAGACCTAGTCAACAAGCTATGGGATTAAAGGTGTCTATGTATTGTATAACTACTTAATCCCATGTTTCAGTAGCAGATCCGGATACTTCTTACACACTAGCTTCAATGAACTCAATTACTTGGGTTCAAAATTGATATTCTCTTCGAAAGAAAAGAACCTTTTTGCTGGTGAGAAGGTGCTCACTACCAGTTCATCACATTGTCCACTAATGGAAACTGTTGTATACCTTGATAAGTACTTTGATACTATTAAGAGTTATAAAACACGTTAAGTACATGTTTGGGTTCAACAGGTAGGTGTAGTCAACAAGTTACAAGATCTAACCTTTCAATGAATCATAAGGCCCAATGTAACTAGTCCCTAATTGTCCTTAGATAGTCGATCTTTACTACCTTTGACAAGAAAAACCTTTTGAAATACTCTATAACCCATATGAGACTTTTGTTGTTTCCTTATTTTGCCAGCACAACTCTGTTGTCGACCTTGTATCACCTCAACATGCACTTGAATTTTTCCCTCTTAATGCTTGCTTGGGTTAGCTCTGACCTTATACTCAATGTTTCTTCTAGCTTACTGAGATATAATTAGATAGAGCTTGAGGCTTTGCCCTTATCAAAAAGTTATCATCTAATATTCTTAATGCATCACATGATCTCCCCTCATCAGACTACTCAAGGATCTGCTCCCAGTTGATAACGGGTGATGAAATGACCGTGATTAAGGATGAGAGCGATGGGATTGTTAGCCAAGCGAATCATTGCATACAAAAGAAATGAACAATGAGACTAGAAAAGGCTAATAAAGGAGAGATTATCATGGGGTGGTTAGAATAAAGATAACCATGAGTGTATCCAGAATTTTGAACCAGAATACCATAAGAATCATAGTTTATAAATATTGATTATAAAAGATCCCATACATAGTTATCCAAGAAGATAGATGGCCTGGTTGCCTTTAAGTTTAGTTGATGATTTAAAAATAAGATAGCCAGCAATGGAGTTCCAACAGGGTGACTTTCTATATACCATTGACAGGATAAATGCAATCGAGGAAGTGGCCAAACAAAATACAATAAATAGAGAAATAGATTGGATAAAGAAGGTACAATGGATAAATAAATAGCTTGAACAAGCAAGGTCTAATGAATAGATAAATGGATTGAATAGGCTACAGTGGGAACATGCCTTTGCTCATATGGAGCCAAGTCAAATACGGCAATAAGATTAAATAAGGATTACTGAAGTTTACTTATGAGGATATAAGATATAGGTGTGAGAATTGCAAGTACAATAAATAGATCAACAGATTGAACCGGTAAAGTGCAATGGATAGATCAATAGATTGGATGAGTAACGTACCAATGGATAAGTAAATAGATTGAACAAGTGACATTAGAAATGTGCATTTGCTCATATGAAACCAATTCAAGTCCAGCAATAAGATTGAACAGAAAAGCCAAAGTTTATTTATGAGCATGTAAGATATATGTGTGGGAGTTGAAGTTCAAAATAAGAAGAGTAAGGGGATTATTACAGTCACAATCACCCACACCAATGAGAGTTGAATTACATTATAAATTCAGAATAAGTTATACGAGCTTATCATTATGAATAAATGACATGTAAGGTAGATGTGTTAATTGGTTCTCAACGGAATGAACTACAACTCATGATCATGAAACAAAGATGGGGAAGGTCGAGAGCACTGGAATGTTGACAACTATATAATGTCAAACAAAAATGTATTGCATATTTAACAATGGGTTTGCAAAGACATGAAAGATTATGCTAATAGGAAATATCGGGTTGAAATGCAAGGGAGATTAAACAATATTAGATAATATCAAGTTTTAAAGATGAGACAAGCAAACAATTACAAGAATTACTATAAAAGGGCATTCTTGCAAAAGATAAACTGTGGTTATATGGTTTAGGTGTGATATCCGGACCTCAAATCATTCCTGAAAAAGGCTTCTGTTGTTGGCAGTTAATCCCATAAATCATTTATTCAAGGTATAGGGAACTTGTTGTTTTATAGTGATCTTGTTCAACTCTCTGTATGCTGTACACAACCATAAGGTTCTGTCTTCATTCTTCACACATATAAAACTAGGGTTTCCCACGGTGACACACTTAGTTAAATAACTCCCTTCTATAACAACTCATCTTACTAAATCTTTAGTTCTTTGAACTTTGCTGGAGGTCATATGATAGAGGTTCTGAAAATGGATTACGCACCTTGAACTAGGTTGATCTGAAAATCAATATTTCTTGGGGGAAAACAGTCCTGAAAGTCTTCAGATAAAACATCTCTAAATTCACAAACTATAATTATGGATATGTACATATCGAGTGTTATTACATATCACTAATATTTAATGCATTATTGACACGATAATTTACTTGCTTGCATAGTGTGATTAGGGCGAAAATAGGATTTTTCTTCACTCGGTCCATAGAAACGCACGTCTATTCTTTCCTTATTCCTCAAGATCACCTTAAGATCTTTACAAGTCATATTCAATAAGTATACAGTCAGTTCATTCCCCTAATGATAACAAGGTCTGCCAATCAAATTGGATTGAACCCCCAATGAATATGGTTCCAGCAATCCTACTAGAGGCATATTTATAAAAGATAATACATTCAACTGCCTACTGGTCTCAGTAAATTTAAATGACAGGGGAATAATCTAAAGTGTAAAGAGATGTAACTACACCATGAACTCTTGCAAAGATATTTCTTTATTGGTTATAAAGGTCTGGCATGTAAGTTGAATGAATGAAAGGATGAAGATTCATAATGAAAGAGGTAAGGCATATAAATGACCTGCATATACAAGATATACAGTTTATTCATGATGATCATGATAGTAAAGTAAATGAATGATGTCATAAAGTTGAGAGGCAGTATTAAGTACTGAAGGTGAAGAAATCTAACAAATTACCAAAGAGGCATTTGAAAAGTCATACGGTACCCGTATGTAAGTAAAATGACGAATATGAGGGTCAACACCACCAGAAGGGAAATTTATTCATCTGGTATTTGAAAGGCCAATACATCATGATGAAGGAGTTAGTCTTATGACTGAACATGATGACATCAGCATCCGTCAGAAACACATTCTGCAGTAAATGGAAGTCTTGGGTAGGCATATAAACTTCGAAACTGCTGGCAGATGGAAATAGCACAAATCATTATTTATCATTAATAAGATAGGCTGTACTAGCAAAGAAAGGATTATCAAAATAACTTGAGTAACGATATGCAGTCACGACTATAGAGTAGTATGCTAACATAACGTTGCGGTGCTATAGGAACATGAACAATATGAATCCATTTAATTGCTATAAGGGCACTCAATAACTGGGTCTGAGGCAACCAAAGGCTTTGTAAGTAATAAATGAATAGTGTCCAAATAGAAGCAAGGAGTTAAAGTAGGTGATAGTAAAAAAATGAACATAGTGATGACTGAACTATAATTAGAATGGGTCAAATATGCTTAGGAAGAAAAGCAAATCACACAGTAAAGCACACTGAGGGTTATTATAGGCTCCACTATGGAAATAGGGAATTAAATGATTATGTAGGGTTTAAATCACCTATAAGAAAGGTTGCTCAGATGTGTTTAAAGGACTCCCTATAGACCACATATAAGATTTTTTTTCCCCCCCATAAACACTCCATTACACATCAAGAGAGTAATAGGAGCATTGCTAATGTAAGGTCTTAGTGTCAAAACCAGATAATTCCTATACATGACAACTTAATCTTACTCATACCACCCATATAATGCCAAGTAACACACCATAAGCTAGTAACTGTTATCACCAGACATAAGCACTCATTGTAATATTCATTTCATATTGGTTCACCTCAAAGATACTACCCCATAAGGCATTTCTTCATCCAAAGGTTTACATCTAACTTGACACTGTATTAATCCCTTAAGAAGTTGCAAATGGCATCCCCACATTGGGTTTTAACCATCACTGTACCCAAGATCCGATATATTAACACACCTCAATAAAACTCTGAAATCTTGGGGTAAAATGGGCAGAGTTCTGCCTAAAGTATAACTAAAACCCATCTTAAAGATTTACAATAGATACCTAAAATGAAGAGAAACACTTCAATAGCTCAACGGCCACACACCGGAGTTCATAACTCAACGGGTCACACACCTGAAGTGCACGATTGTAAAAATTTAAAGAAATGAGAGAAATAAAACATACAATACAACTCCCAGATAAATGAGAGTATGCCTCACTAACAGGTCACCCAAATGGTTCCACACTTCACTTTGCTAATGTTCGAATCTCAGGATATTACTAAATGATTGAATCACCTAAAGGGAAATGGTTCCTCCGTATATGCCCACGCATTTGAACTTATAGCCAATAGCTCATTTAACTAGTCTAACATAACTCATGCACACCTTAATAGCTAACCCATAAACACTTGATAGCTCACAGTGGCCCTTAAAACATTAGCTCCGATACCAAATCTATAATGCCTCCTAGTTAAGCATGTGTCGTTGTGTGCAATCATTATTCTGATTCCCTCAATTACAACTAATAAACCCAATGATCGGGGTGTTACCGCCGCCCTAAAAGGACAAGGCTTGCTACAAGTGTACTAGGGATAACGTAGTCAGGCATAGCTTCAACCATATGCATTCACTTATTAACCAACATAAGGTTTATACACTACCGTAAAACAATTCACCACAAAGCTTACACTTCTATACTCTGAAGATTACAAAATACGACTCAAAGTATGAATGGTCTATATCATTGTTGATTCATCCAAGCTTCCCTTGCTTACTTATTCTATAATGTTTTCATAAGTACATCAATGAATCAGTTTAATCAGTGATTTATCATATAATTAGTGACCTCATGAGTTATTAGTTACAAGGCATAGCCCTTTAGTTACCCACGCGGCTTTAGGCCAGGTCCCGATCGGCTTGGCAGGTGTACACCTGTCCATAGATCATAACAGTTATGAGGGCTTCACTGTCAAATAATAACTAGCAATGCAGTTTTACATTCATCTTATTCACAGTTTTAACTTAAAATAAATTGCAAAGCATGCGCCCAATCAATTTATGCATTGATTATTTAGCAATACAAGAATACATATACTGAGCTTCAGCTCATAGTTCGAAATATTTTCATATTTTATTTTAGGAAAACGCTCAGGGAATCACCCTCATGCTAGCAAGTTATTTTAAGTAAGCAATGAACGTACCTGAAGTTTTTAAAATATAATCTCACTTGATAATACTTATGTACAATGGGAGACGATAGATTAGGCCCCGATTTCTATTTAAGAAATATAATTAAAGGTATGTGTAATTAGTAAACAACGTTGACTTTAATAATTTGTGATTGTAATAGAAATTCATTAAAAGGCATCCATAACTCAAATAATTCAATAGAAGATAAGTTCTGCCAAAATGATTTGAAAACTAAATGAATTAGGGTAATTTAACTCAAAGTGAAATAATGTTGGCGTAAAACTAATCAAGGTAGAATAATTGAGATCATAAAAGAAAGACTTTGATGGTCATAATTCATCACGGATTTTTGATATTTCTGAGATGGATAACAAAGGTTTGAATGCAATTAGACAGGTGCTAGGTTCAGAATAACTTTAAACACACCGATTTAGACCAACAAATATTGTTCTTGAGTTATGAATCCCCCCACTACTTCAATTTCATAGCATATACCATACAACTTAGTTTTCCAAACCAAATAAGCTTTAAGTGCAGTCAAAATTCTTACCGATTTAAGGCCCACCTCAGAAAATTCATAACTTTCACCCCTTATCGCCAATTGAGCTATAAAACCCCAATATGAAAAGATCAAGAAGTCATGCAACACGATCATTGATAGCCTATAACACAATCACCACCACACAAATCCCAAAATTGAACTAAAACACCACCTTGAACAGTTTTGGTCCGATCTACGCAGTCGGAGTAAAATGGCCATAACTGTTTCTACAGAACTCGGATTAAGGTAAATCAAAATCCATTTGAAAGATACTCATTGATCTATCTCCCCATCAAAATTCATTATTTTTCAACAAGCCACGCATTATCAGTTATTTCCGGAACAGACCCCTATTTCTAGGCCCTTCACAACTTGCTACCTACTTTATTATCCTCCTTTTTCACTTAATTACCCTCTAAAATTACTTGTTGAAATTACCAAACCATGGGGTGACCCTCAACGTCACTTTAGACAACCATAATCCATAATTTTTGCTTCATAATCGTCCAAGATTCATTTTGCACCAAGGTTCATACAAATAACATGCTTGATCCAAGAGTAAGCTAAACCATGATTAATCATTAAAACCCCAGCTTATGACCAACTTAAATTCACCTTTAAGCATCCAAAACCAACATAAACATCATCATGATCATCAATAAAATTAACGACTACAAAATGAAACCCAAAAAAAAAAAAACAATCGAAGTCTATATTTTAACTTAAGCTTGCATGATCATGAACAACCTCAACCCTTTGCATTCTTTCAAGCTTAATTAACAATTAAAACATCAAAATAACACTTTTTATATCAAGATAACATGATCCATAATTAAATCCAACATAAAAACCCAAAGTTAAACATGACTAGGTTAGGATTTACCTTACTTTAAGCTTGGATTTTGAGAGATGGAGGTGATGTTGGGTGTTTGTGAGAGTTGTCGGTGGTGGCTGGTGTCTGATGGTGGCTACTGGCAGTAGCAGGTGGCGGCAATAGGTGGTGGTGGTGGTGGTGGTGGCAGCAGCAGCAGGCCATAGGAATGGGTGAAGGAGAAGAGAGAGAGTGTTGATATTTTGATAGTTTACTTGGTGGAAAATGATCTAAATTTACTTGGTTTAACCTTAGACCAATGATAATTAGGCACATCTCATGGTGATTAGCTAAGTAAAATGAAGTAAAGCTTGTTAGGCCAGAATTAACCCAAAATGAGTTTGGGCCCGAAAGGAAATTACGCTTAATGCGATAAAAAATTTTCGTCGCTCGAAATTAAATTTTTGTGATACTATGAAAAATAATTTAACCTCTTAAATCATATTTATTAGGGCCTACAACAATTTAACCTCTTAAATCATATTTATCATCAGGGCCTACAATCGATTCACTCAAAATTTACGATAATTAAAATCCAAATTGTTAAGTGGGGCCTAAAATGAATTCTCCCAATCGGGATGATTAAATGAGATAAATAAATGTAAAAAATTAATAAAATGGCCTAATTAAATAAATAAAGATGATTTAGGGTCGGGCTATTACATTGGTGGTATGTTCGAGCAGCGATTTGAGGCATTGAACATGTGCCCAGATTTAGCCATGTACTCTACACCATACTCCATCCCTCTATAAATTGAGGCTGAATTCGCAGCACAAGCATCAGCAAAAAGCACCGAGTCAGTAAGTGAATTTCGATCAGATTTGGGGGTCCAAATTGCGTGGATTGGGCGCAGTTTGGGGTCTGGTCATGCAGTCAGTGAGCAAGGGTTGAGGATTGGGGTTTTCCAACACTCAAGGTTGAGACCAAAGCCTTTTTAACAGGTTCAAAGGTCGGACTCCAGGTGGGTGTCTCTCGCCTCCTAAATTATTACTAATTTCTAACGAATTTTACTGATTCTAGTTTATGCATGTTGAATCTGAGTTAGTGATCAGTATTTCAAGGAATTTGAACTAAAATTGGGTAAATATGATGATGATGTTGATTTAGGGCACCTGCATGTGAGTTTTAACACGTAGCTTATTAATCGATCAATTTGGAGAATCATGGAACAAGCAAAGCTATGTCTTAGAGTTGCTGTTATCAGTTTTATTATGCCTAGGTTCTATTTTGAAGGTTGCATGTGAATGCTCCGCTCATAGGATGCTAATCAGGCGGTTTAAAGAAATTGCGGAGCAAACTTAATTTATGTTTAAATGATATTGTTAGATCAGTTTCGATATATCTATATTCTGTTTGTGGTGATTACCTACAAATGCTATGCTTATGGATGTTGGTTTATGAATTAAACAATTGAGTCATTGTGATACTGAACTGAGTTGGTAGGTGGATGATTTGAGGTGAAACTAATGAGAGATTTGAGGTTTTTGTGATCGGTGTTGCATGAGGAGGAAGTTTGGGTTGTGATTGACCGCAATCGTGTGGAGTGCGAGGCCGTGTGTAGCTCATTGGGCAGATTTTACCAAGTTGAATTATGAAGTGTTTGAATATGCTACCTGTAAACCCCTTCCCTCTTGATGTGGCTAAGAGATGCTATGTGACTGACTTTTGAACTTAGACATCTTTAAGAAGGGTCGTTAAAAGCTTGTTTTCATAATTGTGAATGCTTTTAAGTATTTACCAGTTACCTGTTAGTTTGTTAAGATGTTTATAGCCCAAAATGATCCTAAATTATCGAACTACTCAGGGAACTACCCAACTGAATAGTCGATAGGTTTAGGAAGTTAAAAAGCAAACTAGTAACGAGTTCGAAAATGTTTTGAGGCTTTGGTTTGTTCATGTCTCCTTCTTTGAGTTTAAAAAGGATTTTAAACGAACTAAAAATGAGCAACTGAAGGAGTTTATTACAAAACTTAGTTTCAGTTATATGCTAGCCAATTACTTTAAGTCTTGAATGAGTTTCGAATTGCGAGTTAGCAAACTCATCATGATTGTCAGAGGTTTTCAAGTTGAAAATGAAAGAATCATAAACCATTAGTGAGGTTATGGATTGTTTTGCTAGACGAACATATTTTTAATAAAGTAAGCTACTAGTAAAGAGCAATGATTTGTGATTCACTTGAGGTGAAACTTACTGTTTGAGACGATGACTTCTTTTTATAACCTATGAGGGTTTTAAATGATTTTTAATGGCTAAGGTTTGTGCTTTGACAAACGATTAGGGAGTATACTTGGTGTGCGGCAACCCTAATGCCCAGGGAGCTAGATCCAGAAGTGGGAACCTTAGAAGACTCTGACAAGAGTAATGGCACAAATATATTATACCTCAGGGATAATTAATACATGAGCAATAGCCTCACATAGAGCGAGTCACAATCTCCCCTAAATTAGCACATTATGAGATTTTATGCCTATTAAGAGAGGATATTTTCCTGATAAATGAGAAAAATGATTGAAATCATTACCAGTGTGGGTATTTCAAGAACTTTTGCAAAGAATATGAGCCTTGAAAAAGCCTAATGTGACTACTAAACTATTCTTTGAATATGTTTTGAATCACTACGTTTTTTTAAATGCCTGTTTGAATGCGTTCCTCACTACCCTTGTGGTTTGCTTGCTTACATGCCTAAATGTTGTGCAACTAATATGACAGTACTATATCAATGTTGTGCCTAGCATAAAGTTTAGGGGAGAAGAATCTTCCTTGGGGTTAATGACTGCCTAATATGACAGTACTATATAAATGTTGTGTAACTATTACTTATTATTATTGTCTGCAAATGGTTTTGGTTTTAAGGAGTCAAGGAATCCTCACTAAGCGTGTGGGTTCTCATCCCATTATTATTTTTCCTTTTTCCCAGGTTTTCATTGTGACAGGTAGAAATCGATTCACTTATGCCGAACTGGAGTCTGCCCTTGCTTGAAAAGGTGCAATGTGTGCACGTATAGAAGTTGACTTATCTGTTAAATGATATAATATAATGTATCCTATAACCCCCCCCAAAATGCTAATGATATGATTTACAAAGTACTACAGCTGAAGACTTAATGATAGACGGTGCTACCGCCGTTCTGATAAGGACAAGACTCACTAAAACCATTTAATCTTGCAACTCATGTTCACAATCACAATATCTATTAAACTGAAACACTTCAAGACCAAAGTCCGTAATAATTCAACTTTAATGCAATCGACTTAATCATACTATGTGCTAACTCGCACTCCACACTACACAAGTATATTAAATATAGACCCAACTTGACCTTGAGGTGGATCCCAACATTCATGCTATGCTGAATCCATTGTGAGCATCTGATGACTTCCAAAAGGGCTTGCTAAATGGAGAAACATGTGATACTTCATCACCTAAAATGGAAAAGATGAAAACCATTTGAAAATGTGAGCTAAAACTCAGTACATGCATTCCTATATTGTAAAATGAGTGTAAAAATACTATTGATGGGTACCCGCCTTTGTAATTCATTTAGTTCGCAATAGCAATGACAATGAAAGTAATATAAAACTGAATTGCTCATTATTATCTGGATGTGAACCTTGCAATGCTATGATCTATACATAGGTGTACACCTGCCATTCCAATCAAGACTTGGCCTGAAGCGTGTGGGTAAATGATGGGCTGACGCCCTATAGATAATAACTGATAGGGTCATAAGTTAAATGGCAAATCACTGTATAAACTAATTGATTAATAAACTCATTAAGAATTGTAACTTGATAAGTTCTGTTTTCTGAGGATACAGGCAATGGAAGTGCCTTGAACCTTTAAAAATATCATCTGACTTGATAAATTTCATCTGTTTCATAAATATCATCTAACTTGATACATATGTTCTGACTTAATATCACTTATGTATAACGGGAAATGATAACTAGGCATCGACTCTGTTTTATAAATGTTATTGTAGGTATGTGTAGTCAGTAAATGATCCTTACTCACATAATTGAGTAAGTAAAAGAATGTGTAATAGAAATTGAGTAATTAAATGGTATATATAGCTTGGGTATTTTAATATAACTTCAAAACTGAATTAATGAAAGTAATTAAATCCGATATAAATTAAATAAAAGTAAAAGGACCACAATGAGATAAATGAGATCACAAAGGAAAAGGCTTTGATGGTGACAAATGGGAGAGTGGTTTTGTCCTTTTTTGAAATAGGTTACTGATACGGATTTAAGACTCGCTGATATACAGCTTAGTTCAAGATAACAGCGAGTACACTAGATTGGCTTGATAAATACATTTGATACATTCTGAATTGAGTAAGTAAGAGAGGTTTGAGGCCAAGAGAGATATATCCTGGTTCAAAATAGCAAAAACTGCAATAACTTAATCTAACAAATATGATTTCTGAGTCAAAAATTCTCCCCAGCTCCTATATTTCATTCACAAGTTTATTAAATACAGTTTTTGACCTCAAATAGATCGTTAATCCCAATGAAAGTTATTAAACTCACCAAACTTGGTACTTTCTTTGTAATATCCATAAGTGATTCAAAACACATAATTAAGCTCCAAATGCATGTTTATCTTCTTTTCTCTCATAAATTGAGCTAAAAACCCCAATAAAATCCATGAACATTTATTTCCCCCTTAAATGACCTTACTTGGGCCAAAATACACAAATGAATGCATGATCAATCTCACTCAATCTTTATTATTGCTCTTCACGCAATTACTCAAAATACCAAACTCCAAATACTCAACCATAATTCATGAAATCTTATAAAAAATTCAAAAATAAATCTACAGTAAAATTTTTAGAATTTTCCACCAAGTATACGTTGCACAGAAATTATAATAATAGCCCAATTTGCACCAAAGCAGGTCAGTTCACTTCAAAAATTCATAACTTTCACCCTTGACCTCAAATGCGGACCTAAAATCCCAATATGGACATATTAAGAAGTCACAAAATACTTTTATTTACAATACAAAGCATGATTCCCACAATAGGGTTTCCGAAATGGGGCTAGAATACAAGTGTGTCAGTTTTAATATAACATGCACAGTTCTCGTAAAACGACCATTACTTTGTCCATAGAACTCAGATTAAAGTGATTCAAAATGCATTTAAAATCTACCAGACTTACCTATCTACCCACCAAAAATCATAATTTTTTAGTGGGTCGATCATTAATAGTTTAATCTCAAAGTCACCTCTGTTTTCTGCCATTTTCAGCCCTCACTGTTTTTGCTTTCTTCTCTTTTTTTCACATAAATCCTCACTTGAAATCATTCCAAATTACCAAAAACATCATCATAATCATCAATAAGACTAAATATTATAAAATTATATACAAAACAATACAAATCCTTCACTCGACTTAAGCTAACTGAATCATGACAAAACCCTAACCTTAACATGCTTCAAGCTCAACCCCACCATGATCAATATCCCAAAATCAATAAAATTTACATGATAACATCTACTTTGATCTCAAGAGCATGAATCATAACTAAAACAATTATAAAACCAAAAATACATCAAGAGAGAGTTAGAGTTTTTACTCACTTTGAGCTTGGATGCTAGAGGATGGAGGTGGTGTTTGATGTTGGAGGAGAGAGTGAGAAGATGAAGGATAGACTTTTCTTGATGGTAAATGACTTGGATGTTTATCTTTAATACTTGGCTAATATTTAAGCATGAGAAGGGGGCCTTTTGCTAATTAAAATTAAGCAAAAATGATAGTAACTAATTTAATTTAATTGCACCAAAATTTTCAAACCAAAATTTAAGCCCAATGGAATTGGGCCATAATTTCGGCCCAATGAATTAGGCCAAAATAAATGAATTCGGACCCAAGTTTTTGCATACCTAAAAGTTAAAAATTTTGTGACATTATGAAAAATAATTTAACGCTCAATCATAATTATCGAGGCCTACTATCGATTCACCTGAAATTTAATCAATTAACGAAACTTGAATTTTCAATCAATGAAACTTGAGTTGCAAAGTGGGACCCAAATGAAATATCCCCTAACTGGGATGCTTAAATACGATAAATGAAAACGGAAAATTTAGATGACAAAAGGTAATTCAGTAAATATATAAATTGAGTGTAATTGAATTAATAAATATGATTTGGTTAAACCAATAACCATGAGTGATTAAATCAATAAACATGATTAATTAAATGAATAAATATAATTAATTAAATAAATAAATATGATTTAAATAAATAAATACGGGTTAGGATCAGGTTATTACATATCCCTAGAGTTGTAAATCTATGTAAACAAAGTACTCTAGTTCATGTAATGCATACTGTTTAAAAGTCGCTCTGTATGACCATACGAGCCAACCATCTAATTAGCCAGTTGTCTTTTTAGCTAAAGTTAGTTACATTTTGGAATGTAAACCCTAGCACTCCGGATGTGTTATCCGTCGAGTTGTATATTTGATTTCCTTCTCCATTATGAACTTTATGGTTTTGGTGTACTCCGGGCGAGTGGCCCGGCTCGTAGAGTTGTGGACTCCGGCATGTAGCCGTTGAGCTTATTTTAGAGTTCCTTACATTTCTATTGATTGCAAGGATTTAATGTAAGGCAATAAGCTTGGAAAATGGTCAGTTTTTAGGCGAAACTCTGTCTGTTTTGCCCCAAAATTTAAGTAGGATTTAAGAAGTCGTTAATGCTTCTAGCCCTAGGGGTTCAGGGTGTTACACCCTCTTACAATGTCCTCGCATGTTAAGACATTGAAAATGAGCTCTCTGTCTTTCACAAATGCCCCTTGGTTTTGCTATACTAAGTGGGGGTAGTACAACCTTTAATCTGCTATATAACAGCTTGCTACACATTTATAAAGAATAGTACAACATGAAATAGGCCTAAACTCCTTTGCTTGAGTTGGATTTGGCATTTTTGGTAACGTGACCATTTTGGTCTTCCAAAAAAAAGGTGGCATGTGGGATGTGTGAAAGAAATGCTCTATGGTATCACATACCAAGCTCCTTGTGAATTTCCATGTGGCTTTGAAGAAACCACTTTTGAATCCATCAGGCCCGGGTGATTGTATGTTAGGAATAGAAAACATTGCTGTTTTAATTTCCTTTTTAGTGAATGGATCACAAAGGGACATCTATTAATCCAATGTCAGTGTCCTTCCTATGTTTATAACATGACGGTCAATTTGTGTCCTTTGTATATAATGTTTTCCAAGTAAATTCTTGTAATAGTGCTGTATAACAGCTACAACTTCTTCAAAACCTTGCTTTGTATAACCCTATTAATCTTGTAAATCAAAGATATATGTGGCTGATTTCTTTTGTTTTACCTTGGTAAAAAAAAATACCTTGTACACCCATCCCCATAGCTAGTCCAATCTGCCTTGCTTTGCTGCCTTATGATGCCAATAACAAATGACACAATTATGATGTAATGTTCCCTCACCACTCCTTCTATTTGCTTAAGCTCGTTGTTATTGGGATCCTCGATCAGTAAGCTTTAGTATCTTCTCCAATTCAAGTCTGGCCTTAATCTACTGCGATCTCAGATCCACAAACTTACAGCTATTAAGTTGTTGCAACGTAACTTCTGTTTTGCTACGAAAGGATTGCAGCTGTGAGTAAGGGTCCCTATTAGTTCTCTTAGGCAGCTCGGAACTTACTAGAGGCATAAAGCTGGAGTTTTTAATCCACATATCACAAAATTAAAACATTCTTGTAGGTTTAGAGCATCTAGGGAAATCAATTGCCATTGGTGTATGATTCGAAAGTGAATTGGCCATGTAATTCACATGACTGAGGTCAAACTGATCAAACCAATAAATATTCACAAACAACCTATCTATTCTGGACCAAACCGGTTTGTTTGTCTAAGAGAACTGGGGTCCTTTGCATCTCATTTCTTAAAGTTCACATGTTGTGATGCACTTAGCAAATTGCTTCACTTCATAATCTTGGACTTCTGTTCCTCCTAGTCTATCACCTAAGTACAGAACCGAATTAAAATCCCCTAACACACACCATGCCTCAACCATATGCTTTGCTATGTTAATTAGTGCTTCCTAAAGGTCCTTCCTATACCCTTATTGTTTATCCCATACACATATATTACGAAGAATTATTTCTTAGTATACAATTAAGTGGCTTTACAATGGATGAATTGATCAAACATAGCAACAATTTGGACAGTATACATGCTTGGCCTCAAGCAACCCATATTCTTCCTTTTGTACTCAGATTGAAGTTGTGTTGGCAATTCCATCCCTAGAATAGTCTGCTTCATATCAGCATTTTTTTCCTGGACTTCTTTTGTTAACAACCCCACAAATGCAACTTTATTCACTTGCAAGAAGACTTTAATATTCTCATGCTTATTTGGCCAGTTAAGGCTCCTTATATTCCAACTGGAGGAGTCCCCTCATTCGATTCTCCATTAGTATTCTCCTATTCTATCAATCCTTCAAATGAGTTACGTGCACAAGGCAATGTTGTTAAACCTTCTTTCCTTTGAGATAGGCAAACTATTGACCTTTTAAGCGCTCTAGTAAACCCCTCCTTATCCACCTATTGATGTTGCTCAGGGGCATGTGCGTTAGGTTGCTTAATTTTCACTTGTCTCTGGACAACCCTCCATTCCTTTCTGACCATTGTTTTTTTCCGACACTCATCTTCTGAATGCCTAAACATTCTGCAATGCCCACATTTTGTGGGTTTCCACTCGTATTTTACCTGTTGCCTTCCAAGTACATTATGGTCATTGAAAAACTCAATGTATACTGGAAATGCATCATCTAAAGAGATATCAATTAATAGCCTTGCATATTTGAGCAGCGTCTTCTGCTTTGTGTATTTGTCAGTTTTAATTGGAATACCCAATATACTTCTAATCTTGCAGAAACTTTACAATCCTCAATACTTAATGTCCAAATTAGAAAACTGAACCCATATGGGGAGAAAGGAAATGGTCTCAGTGTTGATGTCCATTTCTTGATTCCGTGGCTTTACTAGGAAGGGTTTCCAATAAAAGAAATAAACCTCTCTTTGCATTATATCTAGTTGATCATTCACATTGGTGAAACAAACCAAAAATAATCCAGTTCAAACGAAACAAAACTTATCCATGTCATATGCCTTCCAAATTCGCCATATGAAACCCTCAATAACCTCTAAAGGTGGATTAGCCCCTAGAACTGAACATAGCATAGCCAATTCCCGATGTGCTATTTCTTGGTTAACATATATATATATATATATATATATATATATATATATATATATATATATATATATATATATATATATATATATACATACATATATATATTATAACACCCCGAATTTCTACTTACCTTCTTTATTACTAACTATTAATCTACGTGGCAGCGAAACCTAGTTTGGGGTGTTACCGCCGTATTTCGTTCTTGGAAATACCCGGTTGTGCATCAAATAACACTTAATGCAAACATTTTTTAATAATATTTTAACTTAAAAGGATTCAGTTACTAATGAGCAACTACTAAACTAAAACAATTGTTCATTACAACTCTTCTTTTAAACAACTAAAGGTTGTATCCTTTGGCTTAAGCATTGGAGCCTCGCTCTGCCTTTGGTCCCCCAATTCCATGCGCAACTAGTTGACCTGAAAACAAAACACTTTACAAAAGTGAGATGAACTCAATAACAATCACCTCTAATAGTTAAACTATGCACACAAATTCATTTTTAAAACATTTAAGGGATAGGGGAAACAATAGGACCACACTCATTCATTCTCCACTAATATAACTGTCCATACTTATCCATTCTCAGTGATGCACACATACAATTTTAAGTTCCAATTATAGTAATCAGCTTTTAAGGATGAGTGACCCCACTGCGTTTCATGACTTGCGCTTGGGTTTAACTGAACCACTTATCTTAATCATGGCCTACCATCGACAAGGACTGTTACCGTTTAACCATTTCCTGGCCTATTATCATCATGGATGGTTACTGTTAACCTGACCTACGTCCCCTCAGGGCACGTGGCCGCTCACACGCATGCACTATTTTCCGGGGAAGGCTATTGGCCTTCAGTCAACATAACAAGCTTGCAGTCTCACCTACACTCAGCCTTTACTTTTACTATCATGCTTATTCCATTTAAAGGTCAAATTAACATGCATAGTTCATTCCGTTTCGACCCGATCCCAAGGCATTACCAGAGCACAATTTTCATGTTTCAACATAACCAATCCAACACCCAACTCTAGGGTCATAGCAAAATCTTGCAATCCAACTATGCAGTCATGTTCAGTTAACACACGCCATAACTTCATAAAACTAGCATTTAAATCAATTCTTACCATATTCAACACACACGCATTTTTTATGCAACGTCGGGGAAGGGTTGGGGCATGATTGTTACATGAAATCCGTATAAATTACGAGCTCGGTTATTAGTTTTGGCTACTGCTTCTCACCTGGGCAAAAACATCGCTTACACTTAGTCCAAAACCTTATGGACCATAACTCTAGCCCCTGCCCTACTTATAAGAATTTTCCTAAGATTTTTAGCCATGCCTAAGGCTCCCAACCGTAGCCTAACTTTGGGTACAGTTAGGCTACGATTGGGAGCCTGAGGTATGGCTAAAAATCTTAGGAAAATTCCTATAAGTAGTGGCTAGAGTTATGGTCCATAAGGTTTTGGACTGAGTGTGAGTGATGTTTTAGCCCAAGTGCGGAATAGTAGGCCCAAACTAGTAATTGAGCCCGTAATTTGTATGGATTCCAGGTAACAATCATGCTCTAACCTTTCCCCGAAGTTGCATGAAAAATGCATGTGTGTTGAATATGGTAAGAATTGATTTAAATGCTAGTTTTATAAAGTTATGGTGTGTGTTAACTGAACATGACTGCATAGTTGGATTAGATGCTTTTGCTCTGGCCCTAGAGTTGGGTGTTGGATTGGTTGTGTTGAAACATGGAAATTGTGCTATGGTAATGCCTTGGGATGGGGTTGAAACGAAATGAACTATACATGTTAATTTGACCTTTAAATGGGATAAGCATGATGGTGATAGTAAAGGCCGAGTATGGGTGAGACTACAAGCTTGTTATGTTGACTGAAGGCCAATAGCCTTCCTCGAAAAATAGTGCATACATGTGAGCGGCAACATGCCCTAAGGGTACGTGGGCCAACTTAGCAGTAACCATCCATGACGATGGTAGGCCAAGAAATGGTTAAGCAGTTATCGTCCTTGTCGACGGTAGGCAATGATTAAAATAAGCCGCTGCGTTAAACCCAAGCACAGGTGATGAGACCTAGTGGGATCGCTCACCCTTAAAACCCCATTACTTTAATTGGAACTGAAAATTATTTGTGTGCATCACTGAGAACGGGTAAGTATGGACGGTTAAATTAGTGGAGAATGAATTAGGGTGGTCTTGTTGTTTCCCCTATCCCTTGAATGTTTTAAAAATGAATTTGTGTGCGTAGTTTAATTGTTATGGGTGATTGTTATTGAGTTTATCTCACTTTTGTAAAATGTTTTGCTTTCAGGTGAACTAGTTCTGCATGGGTTGGGGGACCAAAGGTAGGGCGAGGCCCCAACGCGTAAGCCGAAGGATACAACCTTTACTCGTTTAAAAGAAGAGTTGTCATGAACAATTGTTTTAGTTTAGTAGTCGCTCATTAGTAACTGAATCTTTTTAAGTTGAAGTATTTTTGAAAAACGTTTACGTTAAGTGTTACTTGATACACAGCCTGGTATTTCTAAAAAGAAAATACGGTAGTAACACCCCAAACTAAGCTCTGCTGCCACGTAGGTTAATAATTAATAATAAATAAGGTAAGTAGAAAATCGGGGTGTTATAATATATATGTGTATATGTGTGTGTGTGTGTGTGTGTGTGTGTATATATGTGTGTGTGTGTGTGTGTGTGTGTGTGTGTGCGCCTATATACGTACATATATATATATATATATATATATTTATATATATTTATATATATATGTATGTATATATGTATATATATGTATGTATGTATGTTTTTGTGTGTGTGTGTGTGTGTGTGTGTGTGTGTGTGTGTGTGTGTGTGTGTGTGTATATTTATATAATACATAGACACACACACACACACACATATATGTATATGGAGACGGATCCTATGAGAAGATAAGAAGAAGAGATGAGCAAATCCAAACTCTTGATTTGTCGAAAAGCTTAGATTGCTATTTCTACCTTTTGTGAACTATTAAAAATACCCCTTTAGACAAAATTCTTTAAGGGAAGCTTAAGTCTAAATGAATAAATGGAAAAACCTAAAACTTCATAACTAACGGCAACATACCAACTCAATTTTTAATATATTCCTAGATTATATCAAACCTATTGTAAAGAAGAAATAAAACAAACCGAAAGATATTATCTCGAAAAAATTTATTATCTCGAAACAATTAACAGTCCTAAACCGAAAGAAGAATTTATTTAGAATTTTTAGAAATTCTTGAAAATGAATTTTATAAACCAGATGATAATAGTTTAGTTGATACAAAATATTGGTTTAATAATGAAGATTAACAAAAATTAATCTAGCATAGATTACAAAAAACATCAAGGATATTATCTTAAAAAGATCAATATGAGTTTTCTAAATATTGAAGGAGAACTAAAAGAAGTAAAAGAAGAGACTAAAGAAATGAATCAATCAGTTAAACAACTAATAATCCAAGTAAAGTTAATTAACTTAACTTTGAAACGGAGACAAAAAAGATAATAAGCTCCGTTAGAAATTAAAATCCCAAAAAAATAACTCCCAAAAGTGATGATGAAAAACATATTAAAAGATATCAAGATAGACTTTTAAAAGCAGAAGAAGAATCACAATAAAAAATTGCGGAAGAACAAAGACAACTTAAAGGAAAAGATAAGTAGGAAAAAAGCAACTAAAACGAATAATGAGGTAATATAATAAATCTATTGAAGACGTACTAAAAAAATTAAAGATCTACAAATATCAGAAATTGTAAAACAAGTAAATATGAATACAGAAGGATCAACATGAAGTGCAGGAAGTAATGTTCCTAATCCCATCAATTATGAACAAGGTGAAAATTCAAACGCTTTTAAGTACTATTCAGTTCGCAGGAGATCTCGAATGAAAAAGGATCATAATTCTAGCTATAAATGTATACCAAACTATTTATGAAGAATTTAGACGAAGAAATCTTTTAATTCAAGAGCTAGTTCTAGCATGGAGATATTTTTTGAATTTGGACTGTGTAATTGATAAAAGAAAAGCCCTAAATGTTTGGAAAGCATTAATGGTAATAAATCTAATAAGTGAATCAGTCTACGCTAAAGAAGATGGAGATATAAATACTATTTACAACTTAATAACTATTTCTTTCCAAGAATATTGTATAACTGGTACACTGGAATATCTCATAATATAAGAAATTTAATGGAAATTGACGTAGAAAGAAGCCTAAGAACTAATGTAGACGAAGGAGTATGGATTTTGGAAAAATATCTAATTGGACAATTTGACAGATACAAATGTATAGAACACCAAGAAAATTCAAAGCTAGAAAATAAAAGAGAAGTGTTATACAAATTAATCGATTTAAGGATCTGCAACTTATGTAACTTTAAGAGTTTCTTTTGTGAATTTGACAAACATTATTATGAACTTCATGATTCAACATAAAATCGAGAAACTTCTATACAACTATTGCTAAACAAGTTTCCTAATCCATGGAATGAATATTTCTCAGAGAAATTTAAAGAATTTGTAAGACAACCCGCAACCTTTAGATCTGTAGCAGCAATACAAATGGTATTAAATAGAGAAATGACACAATTATGCTTACAAGAAAACAGAAGAAGACATATTAAAGAAGTAACATTATGTTGCGACGATATAAATAACCAGGACAATATAGATGTAAAAACTATCCTAATTACGAACCAAAAAGAAAAAGAATCCAAAGAAGAATACAAAGAAAACTCCACAAAAGAAAATTCCAAAGCAAAAGTTTTCTAAAAAGAAAAGCTCTAAACAAAAAAGAACAAAAATAGAGAAACTCATTAACAAATCCCAAAAAAGCAGCAAACACTTTAGGCATGAAAAAGTTATCTCAAGTAGACTTTAATCCAGCAAATAGAGATCATAAAAGTAACAAAAAATTTACCTCTTGTCAATGTTGGAATTGCGGAGAAATTGAGCATAAATCTCTTGATTGTAACAAAAGTAAAGCTATTATAGTGAAACTTTTCTCAGAAAAATTTGAAAAAATACAAGAAGAATTATATCCAATAGGCTATAATAAATATGATTTTATCTCTAATTGCTATGAATCTATTAGCTCTGAAGAAGGCAAAAATACCTCAAAAACATAAAGTTATTCAAAAATTGAAGATGAATACTGAAGAAATAGAGATAGTTCAACAACAAGAACAAGAAAGTAATGAAAACTATACTGGAATAGTCACGTTCAATCAATGTGTTTATGAAAAAATTATAGCTAAAGACTTGTCTCTTAAATATCCTAGAAATTTTATGAAGAAAATAGATGATTTTCTAACAAGAAAACTAATAAGATATTTCAAACTATACACAATAGAACAACCAGTTTATGTTCAAAATTTACAAGGAAACATCATATTAAAACTAATGATTCAAGAAATAACTGAAAATTTTTTTAGGAGAAATACCCTCAAAAGATAGAAATTTAATTAAATATATACATTTAGAAGGAATACGGATAGCAGTATCTAAAGATATATGTCAATATCTATATATATATGTATTTAAATATGTATGTACATATATATATATATATATATAT